>PVJH01016478.1:32634-50561 GCA_004026705.1 Nesogale talazaci
ACCACAAGCAGTTCTTCAGTTAAGCACAAAATCGCATCCCTCAAACTCACTGCCATTGCAAAGCGACCCCACGGACAGCGTGGAGCTGCTCTCAGGGGCCAGAGCCATGGAGCCTAGGCCGACTCACAGCGGTCCTGTAGGACAGGGCAGACTTGCCCCTGTGAGTTTCCAAGCTGTGACTCTTTACAGGAGCGGAAACTCCCTGTCTCCCAAGAAGCAACTAGTGGTTTTGAACTGTGGGCTTTGGGGTCCACAGCCCCACACATGACCACGGCACCACCAAGGGTCCTCTCCCTAGGACAGCGGTCCTCCACCCTCCTACTGCCGCCCCCCTTTCATACAGCTCCTCATGTGGTGGTGCCCCCCCTCCATAAAGTTATTCTCAGTGCAACTTCATCACTGTCATCTTGCTGCTGTTGGGAATCGAGTGATCCCTGTGAAAGAGTTGTTCAACCCCCAAAGGGGTCACGACCCACAGGTTGAGAACCACTGCTCTTGGAATGACCCAGTAATAGCCGCCGCCTCCCATGTACATACCCAGAAGCATGGGATGGAAGACAGGGCAGTAACCGAGTCGTGCACACCCGTGCACTATTCACAGTGGTCCAAACCCCAATGCCCATCAATAAATGAATGAACAAATAAGGTATAAACCTTCAATGGAATATTATTCACTCACAAGGAAATGGATTTCTCAGACAGGCTACCACGAAACTCGTCCTACCAAACATGACTCTTTCAGAAATCGGTCAGACACAGAAAGAAAAGTGTTGTGTGATCCCACTTACATGAACTATCTAAAACTAGACGTTCTTTCTGATTACCAGGGAGGGAGTGGAGCAGAAGGGAGGATCCCTGGGGGGGTAGTGCTCACCCCAAAGTCAGCAGTTCAAACCCACCCGCTGCTGTATGGAAGAAAGGTGAGGCTGTCTGCTTCCATCAAGATGACAGCTTTGGAAGCAGTTCTCCTCTGACCTATCAAATGCCAGGGGGTTTTATTGGGGGGGTGGGGATTAAGAAGGGAAAGAAGTGGGGAGTTATTACGTAAAGAGTACTGAATTTCTCTTTGGGGTGATGAAAAACACTAGGAAATGAGTAGCCTTGGGTTTACATGACAGGCTGGATATAGTTAAATCCACTTACATTCCATCTACTCCTTAAGGTGGTCGAATGGACAAATACTCAGTTTTAGATATTGTTATATATAATATACAAATATAGCATATTTACGCTTCTTTCTATACCACAATGAAAAACATCATTCGTTTTCATTTAACTTGATGATAAGCAGATGACGACCACTCCCACCAGGTGATCATGAATTTTTGTACAACCAAACTTCCCACCCCGCTCCAGACATGAGAGCCCTCCTCCTGGCCCCTTCTTCTTCTGGGACCTCTCTGCCACTTCCTCCCTGACAACCTCCCAGGCATCTGCCATGCCAGAGTTAGATGTCCACCCCCGCCAAAGCTGGCCCTGCAGCCTCATTTCAGATCCAAATCGGACCCCCCATAGTCGCTGACTTCAGGAGCACCACTGTTCTGAGCCCCACGGCTGTGTCCTGTCCCAGCAAACTCAGCCCGCTGCCCTGCCTCGAACTTGGGCTGAGCATGCACGCACATCAGAAGTCCTGGCAAAGAGTCTTGCATTTGGCTGCTGCTCTTGGGCAGCTTCCCAGTGCATCTGGAAGCCTTATAGCCAGAAGGGACTTCAGAACCCCTCTTCCCGACCTTCAGTGTCCAAGTGCATCACCCTGGGGCAGGGCAGACAGGTGCACTGGGTATAGCGAGCTTCGTTATGTTTTTGTTTACTAATCCCTCGTGAACAATGCCACCCAGGTGTCACCGCATCCTCCACATGGAGAAGCCCAGGTGACACTGCTCACTATGGCCTGGTAAATCATCACAACAAAGCCCAGCCTCCCTTGCTTGGGAGGGGGAGGGCACCCATGCCTGCATGTCTTCAAATGCAGCGGTTCTGGGACTTGGCATTTTTAACAAGATCCAGGGTGTTGCCTGGGCAGCTGGTCCTACTTGTTTGCCTGGAGATGAGGGGGTGGCCCAAGAAAGGTGATGTTCCTGCCCACAGAGACCCAGAAAGCTGCTGCGAAGGGCACCACAAAAGCTGAGCCACCAGTGGGACCGAGAGGGTCCCTTTTCAAGCCACCGCTGTCCAGAAACACTCAGGAGAGAATTCACCTGCTCATCTGGAACCCAGCCCTCCCCTGACCCCCTACAAGGAGTCCTGATAGTATCGTGGGTTGGTCTGCTAACCACAAGGTCAGTGGTTCAAATCCACCCGTTGCCGAGGAAGCTTTTCCCTCCTATTGGAAACAAAAGGGCAGTTCTACTTAGGGTCACGACAATTGGAGAGGGTGGGTGGGTACCCTGACCCCACCCCATTTCCTGAGCACTCTGAGCTCGAGTCCCCAACTCTGAGAAGGGAGTGAGGAAAAGGAGGGAGGGAAACAGACATTCAGCTAAAAGATCTAAGCGCAAATGAACCTTGCTTTCACTGGGGGAGAGGAGGAAGAGAGCCCTAACTCAGAGCTTGGAAGGAGCGGTTGTGAGCTTGAATATCCAGAGGGGGAAATCAAGGCCTTCAGGAAATTGAGGAAGGTGACAGGAGTAGGAATTGCTTTTCCAACAAGAGACTATGAACATGCTTCCAACTTTAGAGCGGTGGGCACGAGGCACTCCTCTTTGGGGACTCGTCCTGGCTGGTGGGGCTGCGTTGTGTGACCCACTACAGTTCTCTTAGATGCAGCCGGCGTTCTGTAACACAGAGGCTGTATCTTTCCAGTGCCCCAGCTGTGGCACTGCCCGTATGGTCTGTGCCATCCACCATCTCAGGGGGCTCCATTTCCTCTTTTTGCACCTGCTCTGTCCTCCCACGGGGCTCCTCCTGTGCTCTGAGGCACTGCTAGAAAAGAACAAAGTCAATCGTGACTCGTGGGGAGTCTAGGGAGTGGGGCAGGACCACCCTACGGGGCTTCTGAGGCCGTACATCGCTATGGGAGCAGACTGCCACCTCTTTCTCCCATCAGTGTCCGGTGGGCTGGAATTTCCCACCCTAACCAAGCACTTAGCCCCTGCACCATCAGCGATCCTAAGGAAAATACACAGGAAGCTGTTAGGAGTCCACTGCTCCCTGGAAACGATTCTGCAGAGACGACACGACTCCATCCTAATCAGTGTCTGGAACTTAAGAACTTCCTGTGGCCCACGATGGCTTCCCATAAATATCTGAAGGGGGAATGAATGGAAGCAAAAAAGTCTACCAGGCGTCACTTCTGCTCTAAAAGCTGTGGGAGTCCGGGGGTGCAAGTACCTGGGGAACACAGATCAATTCTTCTGCATTATAGCAACTGCTCCAAAAACAGTGGGAGTAGTGCCTCTACAGAGAGCTGCCAGGGACTCCAGCCAGATTCAGAGGACGACGTGAAATGAGGGCTAGCATCGCTGACATCAGATGGATCTCAGCAGAAAGCCGAGAATCCTAAAAAAATAATAATAATAATAATAAATGCTTGCCTGTGTTTTATTGACTACGCAAAGGCTCTGGACGGTATGAAGCATAAAAACTATGGATAACCTTAAGAAGAATGGGAATGACAGAACACTTCACTGTGCTCCATATAAAGACCGAGAGGCCATCCTTCAAACAGAATAAGGTAAGACAGTCTGGTTGGTAATCCAGAAAGGTCTGTGTCAGGGTTAGCCTTTCATCATATTTATTCAATTTGTAGGCTGAGCAAATAATCCGAGGAGCTGACCTGTAAGAAGGGCACTATTCAAAGTAGTGTGAAATCCTAGAAGGACAATCTGGAAGAACTGGAAGAGGCACAGCCAGAAAGTTGGTTGGAATTGAGAATGGTGATATTTGGGCTCACCTTCTTTGGATATGTTATCAGAGAGAGGCGCCCCTAGCAAAGAACAGATACTGACTATGCGGAAGGTCATCAAACAAGGAGGAAGACCCTCAATGGATGGACTGACGCAGCGGTTGCATCAACAGGTTCAAACAGATGAGTTGAAGCCAACCTGACGGCACCAAGCTATAAGAAAAGCCCGAGTGTGATGCAGGGGAATAAGGCGTGCCCGACCCACGCCACGGCATATTGAATTGTTTCATACGCGTGGGAAAGGTGGACGTTGACTCAAGGAGACTGAAGGGAAGTTGATGCGCTTTGAATGATGGTGTCTGCCCAAACAGCCAACAGATGGGTCTTAGAAGAAGTACAGCCAAAATGCTCCTTAGCGGCAAGGATGGTGAGGCTTCATTTCACATACTTTGGGCCGGTTGTCAGCCGCGACCAGTCCCTGGAGGAGGACAACATGCTTGGGGAAGCAGGAGGGCAGCATCAACGAGGAAGGCCCTCAGGAAGAGGAGGACACAGTGGCCACAACCAGGGACTCAAGCAGGGGAGCCGTTGTGAGGCTGACCCAGCACGGGCAGTGTTACATTCTGGGTGGACAGGGTCCCGATGGGTCAAGTCGATGAGATGAGACCTCACAATAAAGAGCACCCACATAACATTCATTCCAGGAATGATTCCTGCCGCATAAACAAAGGAAAGAGCCGTGTGATTGTAAGGTTGCCAGCATTGCCAGCAAACTCCCACAGGTTTCTGTGCTATTTCGTGGAAACAAAGAAACACATTAAGAGCCTTGATAGCACAGTGGTTAAGCATTTGACTGACTAACTGCTTTTTAAAAAAAAAAAAAAAAGGTCCAAGACTTGAACCCACCTGCCACTCCACAGAAGGAAAGACGGTGATCCGTTTCCATGAAGATTTACTACCTAGGACTTGGCCACTCCCACCAGCTGATGCCAGGTGATCATGAGTTTTTGTACAACCAAACTTCTCAGCCCCCTCCAGAGATGAAAGCCCTCCTCCTGGCCTGTTCTTCTCCTGGGACCTCTCTGCCATTCCTGCCTGACAACCTCCCGGGCATCCTAGCCATGCTAGAGTTAGATGTCCACTCCCCTCCAAAAGCATATTAAAAAAAAAAAAAACAGAACTGGGTAGTGGGGGAACAGGGCACTAACCCACCCAAGGGGAGGGTATTGTTTATATCTTCACAAGAGAGGGACCAGATTTCAACCTGGTGCACCAAGACATGAATGCAACATACCGGAACGAAGCAGGGAACCAATAATGAGGTCTGCAGAGCCGGCCCCAATCCCAACTATGTGGACACCACCCCCTTCCCTTAAGAAGAAATCACTTCAGAAGACAGCACTGAAGCTATAGCTGAGGAAGAGGGGCACATCTGACCAGAGCACCCAGGAGCAAAGGAAGAGAGAAGGAGAAAGAGTGGAACATATCCTGGCCCACCAAGCCCTGAGAATGAAATTGCTGCTCAGGACAGACAATGCACAGAAAGGACTATAGGGTCAGCCCCACCATGAGACACAATGTCCTTCACTGACCGATAGAGCTATGGGGGACAGCACTGGAGACACAGTGCAGGAATTGTGCCCTATCTGACCCCACCAAATGGGCAAAACACTAAGGGTGTGCAACAGAGCAGCAAGGGGAGCAAGCAACGAAGTCTCCGGGGAATGCCAAAAATAAACTTTGAGGCCATGGCACCCCATCAAATTTGACCAGAAGACACTCCTAAAGGTCAACAAACAGACCTGGAACTATTTATAGGCTTTTCTCTCTTTTTTTTTTTTGGCATTGGTTTATTATTGTTGTTTTATTTTGTTTTATTGCCTTGTTTTGCTTTGCCTTGTTTTTGTGCTTATTATTATTGTCTTTGCATGTCTATCTAGATACAATAGGTGACATAAACAAGCCAGAGGAGAAAACAATGGGACTGATGGTTCCAGGGGAACATGGGAGAAGGGGAGGAAGAAAGGGGCATCAACCAACCCAGGGGCAAAGGAACAACAAGTGATCTAAAACCAATGGCAGGGAGGGTATAGAATGCCTGGTGGGGCTAGATCAAGGGCAATGTAGCTGAGAGAATTTACTGAAACCTGAATGAAGGTTAAATAAGATAGGGGGGCAAGAGGAAAGTAAAAGAAAATAGAGAAAGAACTAGGAGGCAACAGGCATTTACAGAGGTCTAAATACAAGCATGTCCATGTGTAAATATATTTATATATGATGATGGTAAAATAGTTCTATGTACATATATGTATAGGTTTAGTATTAAGGTGGCAGGTGGATATGGACCTCTACTCAAGTACTCCCTCGACCCATAAACACTTTGTTCTAATAACTCAGCATTCTGTGATGCTCACCTTCCTGACATGATCACTAAAGACAAAATGGGTACATAAGCAAGCGTGATGAAGAAAGCTAATGGTACCCAGCTATCAAAGGATACAGCATCTGGGGTGTTAAAGGTTTAAAGATAAACAATTGATCATCTATCTGAGAATCAACAAAGTTCACATGGAAGCACACCAGCTGGTGTGAATATGAGGTGTTGATGGGATCCAGTAACAGTCATCAAATATCCAGAACAACAAAAAAATCATGTCAATGTGAATGAGGGGAAGGGCAGAGTGGGGACCCAAAACTCATCTGTAGACAATTGGACATCCCCTCACAGAAGGGCAACAAGAAAGAGATGAGCCAGTCAGGGTGCAGTATAGCACCGCACCAATGAAACATTCCTCTAGTTCTTTAATGTTTCCTCCCTAGCACTGTCATGATCTCACTTCTATCTACATATCTGACTAGACCAGAGCATGTACACTTGTACATCTAAGGACTGGAAACTCAGGGAATCCAGGACAGATAAACCCCTCAGTACCAATAGTGAGTGTAGCGATACCAGAAGGGGAAGGAGAAGGTGGGGGAAGAAAGGGGGAACTGATCACAATGATGTATATATAACACCTTCCCAGAAGGACAGACAACAGAAAAGTGGGTGAAGGGAGAGATTTGACCTTGTAAGACATGAAGAAAATTAACAAATTATTAAGGGTTCATGAGGGAGGGAGTAGAGGAGGGGATGAGCTGATACCAAGGGCTCAAGTAGAAACTGTTTTGAAAATGATGATGGCAACATATGTGCAAATGTACATTTGGATTGTGATTAGAGCTATAGAAACCCCCAATAAGATGAATTTTATTTTAAAAATGCTCAAGGTAGACATCCTTTACTAATTAAACTACAATTCAACCAACTTCAGCAGTTGCTTTAAATTTAAAGTTGAAAGATTATCTCAGGGTAATGGGGTTTTTTTCTGGGGATGAGAGGCGCTTCATCCAGATCCCTAACTCCAGAAAGTCTGAAGTTCATGAGAGTTTCAAATTCTATTCTACATTTCCCCTTTGTGATCAAGATTTTTTCTATAGCATCAAAAGGTAGAATTTCTGTTGACTTTTCATGAATGCATGTTCCTATAACTTCTCAAATCTTTCAGACCCAAGGCTGGCTCCTTTCTCACTTAAGGACACTGCAGCCTTGTGCCCTGCTGGAAAACAGCCTTCGACCCGGTCTGTACAAACCACATCCGGTTTTTCTTAGCCGCTGATTCGAGCCAACAGTCTCCTCTCCTTTCCCAACCTCAAGAGCATTGTGACTATTCATTAGTGACAAGCTGTCTGCAAAGAGGCAAGCATAGCATGAGTCTTTTGAGAGCAGGACCTGTGCCAGTTGACTCATTCCCTAGATACTCACTGAATGCCACCTATGTCTTGCTGCACCCCAACCGCATGGTCCCAGCTCTACCACTTATGGGTCCTGTGACCCAGCTGGCTGGGAGCTCAGCATGGAAGTGCAGTTGGTCCTGTCCTTGGACATCTGCTCCTGTAGCCAGGAGGGTCGGGGAGGGGATCTGGAGACCAGTGATGGCCTGGCCCTTGGAGACTGGGCTGGTTGTGAATTTGGCACCCTGAGCCCACCCCAGCGTGGCTCTTGAGCCCCCAGGGCGGTGAGAGTAGCAGGTACAGCCACGCCTGGGCAGAGAAGTCAGGCTGTCCCACTGCAAGAAAGTCAGGTCTGCCATTCAGGAACTGTAGGGTGGGTCAAAATGCCCCCCCAGATAGGTGACCTCCTTAGTCCTTCCCTCCAGGAAAAGGGCAACTTCCATTCTGCCTGGATATCTTGCTGTGCAGGATGACCACAATGCAGCCTCCCTACCCACCCCCTCACCCCTACCCCACCCCTGGCCATCACCACCACCCTGGCACAGGTCTCTGCTGCACAAGACCCTCGCTAGATGCCCTTTATCATGTACAAAGAGCCAGCTGTCCACCCCTCAAGACAGGGATGGGCGGCTGGCCTGGAAGTCAGGCCCACGCTCCGGCAGCCACACCTGGAGGGCTCCTGCTCGGCCGGCCACCTTCCCGGGAGCATTTTCACCCTCCGTTAGCCACCATCTGGCCGTGGCCTTGGGAAGCTGGAGGGCGGCCAGGAGTTGGCGCAGGCGGGGAGCCTGAGATTGGCTGGCCTGTGCGCGGGAGCTGGCTCGCTCCTGATTGGACGATCCAGAGGGCCCCAGCTGCTTCCCGAGTGGCCGCCCAGGCCTGCAGATGGGCAGCCGGGAGGAAGCCACCTGGCAGGGCCGTGTTGCTGTTAAACGCAGCTCATTGGCTTTTATCATCAAGATGCCACTCGCTCGGGTGGCAAGCACTCCTACCCGCAGCGGGAGCGGCCACCTGCAGCGATGGCCCAGCGCTAGGGGCTTGGCTGTTCCCGGGGCTCAGGGGTTCTGCCTGTGCATGAGGCCGCAGGGAAACCTGGGAGGCAGCTGGACACCGGGCGAGGTGGCCAGAAAGGCAGTGGATCGACCGCAGAGCAGCCCAAACCTGGGGACAGCGAGTTCTGTTACCGGCAAACAGTTACTGCAAGGCTTTCTGTAAAGGGACAAAGAGTATTTTTAAGCCTTGCAGGCCAAGAGGCCACATTCAGGTTACAACAAAGGGACTTAAAGGTGAGTCGTTCTTCTCATGGTCACTGCGTCGAACCATGTCATAGCGACCCTATCCAGCAGGAGAACGGCCCCCCATGGGGTTCTGAGCATGCAACTGTCTATGGGAGTAGAAGGCCTCCTCTTCCTCCCACGGATCAGCTGGTGGTTTTGAACTGCCGTCCTTGCAGTTAGTGACCAATGAGTAGCCCCAATTTCACCAGGGCTCCTTGAGTTCTTCTTAGTTAAATGGAAACAAAGTTCTCTGTTCACGGGCCATGCAAAATCGTATCTGGCCCAAGGCTGTAGTTTGTTGACCCTAAATTGAACACACACACACGTACACACACACACACATAAAAAAAAAAAAAACACTGTCTCTGGAAGTTAAGAAGCCAGCACCCTCAAATGCAGATCGACACAGACCCCAGGGGTTGGCTGAGCTCCCACAGTCCTTGCACGCCAAACGGGGTACCTGTGGGGTGATTCTCTCATCTAAAGCATCTCTTTCTTGAAAATCCCCAGTAGACTTCCCTCGGGTCTGACTGGCTACAACTGGGTCACATGCCCAGCCCCCAACCAAAGTATAGAGCTGGGCATAAGGTCATCCACCCTCTCCACCTCCACCCTGGACACTCTGCTGCTTTCCATATTATTTGAAACTAGAGATATCATTACACTATCAAAACAAGTGGTTCACCATGTCCTTCTGACTCAAGCCTGGTGAATATTTCCATCCAAATTCCCAGGGAGAGACAGAGCAGTGATGAGCTAAGGCAAGGAAATGTTAGGCTGCGATCAATGTCTGCCCCCCAGGAGCCAGGGCCCTGCTAGGGTGGCACTGGCTGAGGACCGTGTCTCAGGAATTGGTAATTAATAACTTTCATTCATTTACTGTGTGGCGGAGCCCCCTGCTAGGACACAAGGAAATAGCCCATAAAACATTAAGGGGGAATCAAATGGGCCAATACTTCCTGGTCCCAGTGGGGACAGGATTTCTTCTCCTGGTCTCTATTGGCCACTGAGATGCTTCAAGAAGCCATGGGAACACCAGGTGAGGGAAAAGGCTATCAAAGTACTGGCCCAAACTGAGCTCTGGGCCTCAGTATTCCCCTTTGTAAAATCAGCATATAGCCTCAACAGTCAAGATCCTTTCCCTTCTGATCGGTGACTGTAGCTAGGGGCCCTATCAGAGATCCAAAATTAGCAATATTCCGTGTTCTGGTAAAAGTAATTTCCCTTAGCCAGATAAAAATTGTGAGAGGAATCCAGCCCCTAACACTATGAGTTCAGTAGGCACTATTGTATGGTAATAATTTATAAAGACTATAGTAAATTCAGAGAGAGATAAGAGAGTGAAATAAAAGAGTCAGACACATTTCATGGTAGCATGCTCACCTCAGCCCTTCTTGGAGGTCCATATGGGGTTTGGGGAGGAGGAGAGGGCAGAAGGAGGGAGAGCAATTTATTTCTAACCAAAGCTTATATATCTTATGAGGACATGCAAGCTCCCCCACCACCCTTTACAGATGACCAGTACGCAAGAGGAAGGAGTTGTGCCATAGGCAATACAAGCAATAGGAGGGGATGATCTAGGGGTGTGCATGAAATTGGAAGGGAGGGATGGGGGCACAAATGTGACAAGATGGGTGGACTCTAGACTCAATATGGCAGTCTAAGCTTGAGTGTCCTTGAACTGGAAATATGATTTACCCTAAGCTTTCAGGGGAAGCAATCACTGTCCTTAACAGTAGGGAGTGAGCCCCACCTACAGTGGGACAAACAGCAAGGGTCCGCTCACGCTGGATGACTGGCGCCTTCAGGTAAATAACCTGACAATCATTTACCACTAGTTGCAAGCAGGGTCCGAGGTCCGAAATCTATTTGGGGGAGAAGAGCTGGGGAGAGTCTTTTTTATATCCCACAAAAGATGTAGTCATCCATTGTGACATTTCCCTCACTGATACTGGGTGCCACCACCAGGACTGAAATATCCTCACCTCTGGGGTCATCCTCGGAGGAATCGTCTTCACAAAGGAGACGCCAGCATTGCCAAGTCCGGCTTCTCCTCCTCTCCTGAAGATTCCCAGAGGGGACGGTGTTTACTGGAAACTGCAGTAAACACCCTTTCAGCGGCCTGCTGGAAGGGTCTTATCTACTTCTCGGAACTAAGCTTTATCACGGCTAAAGACAGCTAAGGCACCTCTCTGGGCTGGTCAGCCAGATGGAGCTAAGGCTGAAATGCCCTAACAGTCCAAAGCAGATGACTTCAAAAGCAAGCAGCTGTTCCCAAGAAATACGGAACAAGATTGCATGCCAGCTGCTGGCATGTTTGCACTCTGTTTTCCTGACTGCTGGCATTTTACATTTGAACCGTTTTTTACACGCGTGTGGGATTATTTCTTCGTAACTTTGATCGTTGTTGAGCGCCTTCACTCTAATCCAATAAGTTAAGCCTTTTACTGATGCTTATCACTGATGCTTGGAATGAAAAACGCTTTCAGCAAATTAAATCAATCAGTAGCCAGTAATAGTAATTTGACTGACTCCCAGATTTATCATTTTCCCCCTCAGCCACACAAGACCATATTGATCTCTCGCTGTGCCAGTTTTAGATCTCAAGTTCATACCTAACGTCACCATTGATTTTGAAAAACCCTACAGACAGGCCTTCATGTCAAATTATGTTTGCCTCCAGACTCGTCTGCCTGTCCGTCAGCTCCCGATCGCAGTCTTACTCATGCTTGGATAGCTTCCGGTGGATGGTCTATTCCTCCCACGCAGTGTTCTTGCTGTGAGCAGAGCTTGATATTATTGCTCTTTAAGAGGTAGTAGTCATACGTTGAATCACCGTGTCTGTACCTGTCTCCAGAGTGGAGTGATGGAGAATTTGTATAACTCTCCATTTCTGACGATTCATTGCCTACCGACTAGCTCAAAACAGTTACCAAGAAACAAACCAAACTCACTACCACTTAGTTGATTCCAACTCGGAGTGGCCATATAGGGCAGGGTAGAACTGTCCCTTTAGGTTTCTGAGACTTTAAATCTTTATAGGAGTAAAACACCCTTATCTTTTGCCCATGGAGCAGCGGGTGGGTTCGAACTGCTGACCTTACAGTTTAGTCGGTCAGTGTGCAGTCTACTACACTGCCAGTTCGTGAAGCTCTTGACCTTTCGATAAAACCCTTTGCTTTAACGTCTCACAGGGCTTAAGGCTGGTGCTTCATTAAGACCATGCTACGCATGACTCTACGCGTATTGCTTCTTTCCCTAAATGACCCTAGGGAGTAGTTGTGGATAACCTCCAGGTAACAAAGTTGCAAACTGAGGCTTACAAAGTTTCCATCTCTTAGTCAAGGTCACCCAGTGGCAGAACTGACATTAGACTCCAGACTCTTGTTCTTAAAGACCTCGTTATCTACGTCTGCACCCTATGATTGAAGGGCACTGGGAATGGCTCTGTGTCTTCAAAGTGTCCAAATAATCGACTCTCGGGCCCTTCCCTCTGACCAGACACACCAAAAGGCAATCCCCCTTTCAACTCACCAAAGTCAATGCTGTGGGTAGAAACAGCCCCAGGGAAATGTGGACCCACGTTCAGGGAGTGGCTGGAACCTCCTGGGTCATTTGCAGAGATGGGCTTTGCCTAAAATGGCTTGAGGCAGTGATGTTCCAAAAGATGTGACATCACCACCTGCTTCCCAGACAACCTCCTGAATGCTGCCCAAGTCAGGCAAACCTGAATTGAAACTCTTATTCAGCCCCACATAGGTGACCTTGGGCAAGTCCCTTCACCCTCTGAGCATTGATCTCCCTCTCTGTCTCATGGAGATAATAATTTAGCACTTCAGCAGCACTGCAAGGATGAAAGAACTTATGTGGGCAATCGCCTCACAGATGGCAGCAGCTAACCCAGGGGACCACCTGAAACCACCCCTCAGCTTGATCAAAGCAAGCCCCCAAGTCACAAAGTCGCCAGCAGACCGGCAGGCAGCCACTAGTCTTTTCCAGAAGGAGCTGAATATAAATTATAGATCATAGCATTCTGGATCAGCTATGGTTTTGGTCCTTTGCATGGGTAAGGCACGGTGCTGACTCTGGTTCTCTGAGTGGGTAGGGCCCAGCACACTCCTGGGCACGAGGCAGCTCTGCGATGCACACCTCTCCTCGCTGACTTTCCTGATCCCTATGAGCAGACTGCTGCCCAGGTTGGCGCTGTGAGGATGGTGGAAGGTGCCCCAGGAGCGGGCCACCACCTGAGACCTAAACTCCAGTCCCCTTAAGTATATTCACCTCATCTCCATCCATGGGGCTCCTGGAAAAGACCCCCTTAAGGGGACAGGGAAATCCCAGGAGCAGCAGAAAAGAGGCCAGCCTCTTGGGGATGCATTGAAGACTGCAAGAAGTCAGAGTGTCAGCCGCCCGATTGTCAGCAATGAGTGTGAAGAGGCTGGAGAAGTGAATGGGGTGCATACGGAGGCTGCCCCAGCCTCCTCACTGCCCCCCAACTCCCAACCCCGGTCCCGGAGCCAGATGGCCAGGCTGACTCTTAGCCCTGTGGCTGTGGACAAGTTGCTTGCCTCTCGTTCAGCAATAACAAGGGGGACACCAACAGCCCACACGCTGGCATGGTTGTGGGTACTCATAGACACCCTTGGAGTCCTCCGGGTGTCAGCATAGATCGGGGCTCCATGACTGGTGTTTCTCAGGAGTAAATTTCTAGGCCTGTCTTCTGAGGGAGGAGCCCTTGTGGCCTCGTGGTTACACATTGGGCTGTGATCCCCAAGGTCCGCAGTTTGAAACCACAGCGGCACCCGGGGAGAAAGATGGGGTTTCCTCCCGTAAACCCATAGGGGCAGCTCCACCTTGTCCTACAGGGTCAACTGTGAGTTAACAATCGACTCGATGGTTGTGAGTTTGACTTTGTCTTCTGAGATGCCTCTGGATGGACCTCAACCTCTAACCTCTCAGTTTGCAACCAACTGCACAACCGTGGACCCCACTCAGCGTCTCCTTTCAGTGAAGCAGTGTGGGTAAAGTGGTTAGCATAGGGCAAGAGTCCATCCGTTCCTAACAATAGCAGCAGGCTAAGTGAGATGTCTGCATCTGACGGTCAGGGCCTCTTCCCTTCTGCACCCTCGGCACCTTGTTGAGGTGAATCTGAAGTGTTCCAGTCTGTCCCACAGACACAAAAGGCCCCACTCCCATCGGCCTCCCAGTGCAGAGGAAGAAGCTTGGTTCTGCCTGCAAGAAACGCAGGGCCTGGAGCTGCTCCACCCTCTTCAACCCCTTTTTCCCCTCTGGGGCTGTTTTCCCGGCTGGAAGGAAAGTGCCAATGGCCCCTCCCCACCATCTCTGCGTTGTGATGGGGTCCAATGAGATGAGCGTTTGGAAATGATGATGGCAACATGCATACAAATACGCTTAATACAATTGTGTAAGACATGACAAAATAATAATTTATAAATTATCGAGAGTTCATGGCGGGGGAGGGAAGGAAAAAAATGAGGAGCCGATATCAAGGGCTCAAGTAGAAAGTTTTGAGAATGATAATGGCAACAAATGTACAAATGTGCTTGACATAATGGAGGGATGGCTTGATTGTGATAAGGGTTGTATGAACCCCCAATAAAATGATTTTAAAAAAACACAATAGTTTTCATAATACGAAAGATACATGGCATAGTTTAGTCAATATAGTTCATTAAAGTTTCCTATGAGGGCTGAGCCCTGGTGGCATAGTGGTTGTGCACAGGACTGCGGCCCACTGGGACGGAGGTTCACTTCCAGTAGTGGGGCTGGGCCTCCTACTCCCACCACCGGAGAGCAGTGATGCCCTCCCCCCCCCCAAAAAAAAAGTTTCCTATGATTTACAAAAGAAGAAAAGAATGTTATAAGAGCTGTAAGAGCCCCCAATAAAATAACTTTAAAATATGTATATATATATATTTTAAATATATTATATAGTTAAATTAATATATTTTGAATACATACAATTTTAAATATGCAATGCATTGTATATATTTAAAATATATTCATTTAAATATATAATTATTATGTGTTATATAAATAAATAAATATGTGTATATTACAGTATTAAATAAACTAAATATCTTTTAAATAGATAATAAAATGATTTTTTTTCTTAAGATAAGAAAGTGAAAGTCTTTCAAAACAGCAATGGGCCTGGAGACCACACCAAACATCCAAGCAGCCTCCTTCTGGGTTAGTCCTGTTAGCTGCCTTCTTCCCGTGGGCTCTGACCCGGGCACACCCACTCGCCGCTGTGGCCCAGGGAAGCGTCCATCGGGATCCACGGGTGGAGGTGGGGGAGGAGGGGTCAGAGGGACCGATTTTTAGAAGTAGATACCAAGTCTTTCGTGCTGGCCCGCTGAAACCTCTGCATCCACATCACAGTAACACCGGAGCCTCAGGTGGGGAGGCCAGCCTGGGCGCTCTGCAGGAAATCCACGGGTCTGCGGGAATCAGACTCTCTCCCCTCTCCTCCCTGGGACGTGCGTGAGCCCTCCACCCCCAGTCACCCCTGCTGCGTGAGTGTCACATGCCCCCTCTCACAAGACCTCCGAGAGTGTTGAAAAGGATATCATTAGCTGAGCCCCAGTGGTGTAGTGGTTGTGCGCGGGACTGCGGCCCACTGGGATGGAGGTTCAATTCCAGCTCCACAGGAGCAAAGGCTGAGCCTCCTACTCCCACCACCAGATGGCAGTGATGCCTAAAAAACTAAAAAAAGAAAAGAAAAGGAAATCATTGACTTTGAGGACTCGGGGTCACCTGCCCCACGCCATGGTATTTTCCTTAGTCTCATTTGCAGGTGGAAGAAGACTCCGTGCATGTGAATGACAGTGCTGGGGACGAACGAGTCTGGCAGTAGGAAGGCACAAATCTGCCTTGGAAGAAAGGCCGTCAGCGTGCTCCTTAGAGGAAAGGACGTCGGTCCCACATGCTTTGCACATGTTGTCAGGAGAGACCGTCTCTGGAGAAGGAAGTAGAGGGACAGAGACAACGAGGAAGGCCCTTAAGGAGAGGGACCAACACGGTGGCTGCAACCATGGCCTGAAGCCCGGGAACCATGGTGAGGGCAGCACAGGACCGGGCTGTGTTTCGTTCTGTGCGCGGGTGAGAGCTCACTCCAGGACACCTACCACAGCAACAACACCTGTCTTCCTTCATTGTCCGCTTCACACGACACCCTCGTCCTCAACAAGCTGGCATTCTCTCTAGGGGCTACCGTCCCCAGGAAACATCAGTTGCTACTTGATTCTCTCGCTGGATTCATCTCATCGGATCCAAGGAAATGAACAAAACTATCCGGACCACAGTGTGGGAATACAGTTGATCAGAGCAAGACAAGACCCATTCATCTCCCCTCCCACTGAATTTTTCAACAACTGCAAATCGCCCACCATCACTTTCATCGAATTGAATTGCAAGAAAAATTAAGAGACTCCTCGGATTTTAATCAATGTTTGCCTTGACCATAAAAAAAGGCTTCCTCTTTTGCCTGTCTCTAATCAGAAGTGCTAATGATCTTGGTTACACGCTAGCAAATTAATTATGAACTAATGGAGCTGAAGGAGGTCATTTGTTAAGGAAAACTGATTGCATGTTGTTAGCTCTAGGGGATTGAATGGGAAACCACTGTCGTGAAAACAGATTCTAGAATCAGGCCCCCTGTTTGACTTGTGAGGCTGCCCATCTAAAAGGGTGGACAGGCACGGCACTTCCAGCAGCCCCTGGGAGACCTGGAGCAGTGGCTCATGGGTCACAATCACACCAGATCTCTCCTGGTGACCAGAGTTCCACTAAGCTTCGTCCATCTTGCATGGGCCGTTTACAAACATGTTCGGGGGCTTGTCCCAGGTTAAAAAACACATGAACACCACAGGAGTTTCTTACTTAGTGTGTGCATGTGTATGAGAGAGAGAGAGAGAGAGAAATATGTAAAAGAGAGAATTGGGGAAGATAGAGTTGTATGTGAATATGAAAGAGAGACAAGAAGTAGCTTTGCCTGTGTGTATGAGGGAGAGAGAGAGAAGCCTTAGCTACGTTGATGCTGTTGCTGTTGTTCGGCTATGACCCATACCCACCCTGTGCATGACTGAACAGAACACTGTCCAGTCCAGTGCCGTCCTCACAAGCATTCCTATGCCTGAGCCCATCCATGCAGCCACTGTGTCCCTCCATGGCGTTGAGCAGTGGTAACAAATTGGGCAGCTAACCACCAGGTCAATAGTTCAAAGCCATCAGCTGCTTTGGGAGAAAGAAGTGGTGGTCGGCTTCCATCAAGCGGACACCCTCAGGAACCCCCAGGGGCAGTCCTACTCCGTCCTGGAGGATCTCTGTGAGTTGGTATCAGCGTGGTTGGTTCTGAGAGACGTGTGTCTGTGAGACAGAGTGTGGAGGAATGTGAGTGTGTGGGGGGAGGGGGAGGGAGTAGATGTGAGAGAGCATTGGGAGTGAAGGAGTGTGTTTGTGTACGTGTCCACACACAGGCCACAACCTGCAGTCAGTGTCCTCCAGCCAACAGCACTCTCTCCGAGGTGAGTGCAGGACAGCTGAGAGGGGACTGCCTGTACAGAACCTTGCACAGCTGTGCCCTCCCCCCGGGACCTGTTCTGGAAGGAGGGCTGGAAGAGGGTTGCGGCCAGGGCAGGAACTGGTTCAGAGTCAGGGAACACAAGCTCTCAGAGCTGCATGTGAGCACCTTTCCATGTCTTCTCAGCCCAGCAAGCCAGCTGGCACCACAGGAAGAGGGAACAGAATGAATTCATCTGGTGGACACTTGTTTGAGGTGGACGAACGAAAGCCTTGAGTGCCACACGCCGAAAAGGCTAGTTGTTCACCAATTCATCCCTTCACCTGTTCTTCGGAAGAGGCGAGGCCTGCCTCAGGTAGCAGCAACACCCTGAGCTAGAGGACCACGGTTCCCAGCGCCCCTTGCACCCGGTGACTGTGTTCTTGTCAGTGTAAGGGGAGGAGTCTCTGGGTAGGATTTCTGAGGAGAAAAGAAAGCAGGGCACATA
>PVJH01016479.1:0-50607 GCA_004026705.1 Nesogale talazaci
GGGAGTTGGGCTGCTAATTACGTGGTCAGCAGTTTTAAACCACCAGCCGTTCCCTGGAAGAAAAACGAGGCTTTCTGCTCCCGTAAAGACTTAGTCTCAGAAACCCACAGCGCCAGCTCTGCTCTGACCTACCCAGTCACTATGGGTCAGCATTAACTCGATGGCAATGAGTTTGGGTTTTTGTTTTGCTTTATTCCCTGTTTCTCTGGAAGCAGAGGACCCGAGCTATCTCCCAAGACTGATCAGGTGGTTTTGAACTGCTTACCTTGCACCTACCAGCCCGACCACTTCTCCACCTGGACTCTTCTTAAAGGGCTCTCAGACAAAGCAAGAGCTGAGCGAAAGAATCCCCACTCTAGTAAAGAGAGGGGGGAGGGGGGGGACAGTCACCATGGTGACCAGCCTCAGCCCCTGAAGTGAGAGTGAGAATGAGTTATTTGATATCTTTACCCTTCAGCACGTCTACCAAAAACCATTCTTAAACATAACCAAATATTTTAAGCAAAGGCTTAAAAGAGACAGTACTTGTGAGGAAAACGGGATCTTTTAATTTTCCACATATCACCCAATGACCAGTTTTTAAGTGCATAACTTGCTATTTGATTAGCACAGGTTTAAAATCCAGAACATGTCATGAGTTCTAGCAGCTACATGAGAGGGCCTCAGAAGGTTCGTGGAAAACTAAGACTCAAAAGACAATGGAGTTTTTCCACACGCTATTTTCTCCTTGGGACGACCTACAACCTGTTGCCCCTGAAGTGGCTTCTGACTCTTGGTCACCTTGTGGGAACTGCCCGGAGGCTGTCATCTCCACGGAAGCATGTGGCCTCCGCGTTCTCTCGCAGACTGGCCTGAAAGAAGTGAACCACAGGTCTCTTAGGGGAGTAGAAAGCCACATCTTTCTGCCGTGGAGTGGTTGGTCATCTGGAACAGCTGCCCTTACAGTCAGGAGTCCAATGGGTCCCCACTATGCAACCAGAGTGCAAAGCATGGATGTTGGCAGCGGAACGCTTTACCTATAAGCTACGGGGGCTCCTTTTTAAGGACTCGATTTCAAAACTATCATCTTGGCTATGAACTCCCTGCCTACTTATGCTTGTAAGA
This sequence comes from Nesogale talazaci, assembly GCA_004026705.1. Lineage (NCBI taxonomy): Eukaryota > Metazoa > Chordata > Mammalia > Afrosoricida > Tenrecidae > Nesogale > Nesogale talazaci. Next base: position 1,105 of record PVJH01016479.1, read on the forward strand.
TCCAGTCTAACCCTTTCCCCTCTTCTGCCCCTGGCAAAACACTATGAAAATAAAAAATGAACTCGCTGCCACTGAGTCACTGTCAACTTACAGCAACGCTGGAGGACAAGACCTTGCTGGGACTGTCACTCGGGGAGAGCGGAAAGTCTCGTCTGTCTCCCAAAGATTGGCCGATGGTTTCAAACTGCGGACCTTGCAGTTAGCAGCCCACTAGGCCAGCAACCAGAACACCATGTATCGATAAAAAAGAGATGGCTTCCATAAAACAGTCAGACGATAGACAGATCAGTGATTTCCAAGAATTCGAGGGGAAGGAAGAAGGGACACACAGGTAGCCCACAAAGCATTTTAAAGGCAGTGAAACTACACTAATCCTATGCTACACGATCCTATCCCAGTGATGTATGACATCTGCAGCTGTAAAGAGTCCATGGTCCTGTTGTTGTTGTCGTTGTTAAGTGCCATTGAGTTGGTTCTGACCCTGTGTAATGAGCACAAAACACCGCCGACCCTATCGACCTCTTATGCAGTAGAACGAGCCACTCCACTCTGTTCAACAGAGTCACTCTGAGTCAGAGCCCAAAGGGCTGAATAACATGAAATGCTGCCAGCTGCTGCACCTCCCCGTTTCTGTGGGCTATTTGTAAGTAGATCGCCATGTCTCCCTCCCTTCCACGTTCCTCTTGGTCGGGAAGCTCCACCGACCCCTATTCAGCCTGAGAACAACACAAAAGCTTCCACAGCAGATGGGTGGTGCCTCCCCAAGGCCCACCCGTGGGGAATCCAATCAGAGTTTCTGGCATGATGATGGGATTTCTACCAATGAAACACCACTGGCTCAGTTACGAATGTATTGTCGGCACACCAAGAGTAACAGATAATGCAAAGGAATAGAGGATGCTAATAATAGAAGCAACAGTGTACACGGTGGTCAAGGGTCTATTTGACCTCTGTACATCCTGCTTAATGATCACTCAAGTGCAGCAGTTGAATGCTTAGCTGCTCAGCAAAAGGTTTGACATTCAAGCCCATCCAGTGGTTCTATGGGAGAAAGACTTAGCAAAGTGTCCCTAGAGAGGTGGGGGGGGGGGGGGGGGAGGGAGAGGTTGACTTTGTCATGACCAGTTCAAATCTAACTGAAAGAAACTAAAATGTTGCTGGAAAGAATTCAAAAATGGCTGCAAAAAAACAGAAGACAGGGAACTGATAAAAATGCAAGGTGGTTATGTACAAATGTGTTTGACACAATGGGTGGATTGTGATAAACGCTTTAAGAGCCCCCAATAAAATGAATTTTTTAAATGCAAGTTGAAATCAGAAGAGGATGTGGAAAGAGGGATCAGCTGACACCAGATGAATCGATGCTGAAAGCAGAGAAGACCAGAAAGAAGTTTGCCTGTGTTGTACTGACTGAATGCTGTGCATCCTAATAAACTAGGGATAACCCTGAGAACAGTAGTAGTTCTAGAACACTTCAGTATATTCATGTGGAATCAAGTGGCAGTCATTTGGGCCAGACAGGGGATCTGGCCTGTTTTCAAATTAGGAAGGTGAGTGTCAGGGTTGTATCCTTTCACCATCCAAGGAACAGAAAACAAAAATCTTCACAACAAGGCCAAAAAGCAACATCATCATCAATGACAAAAAATGCCGAAGCTGTCAAAGATTTCATTTTACTTGGTTCCATAATCAATACACACAGAAACAGCAGAGCAGAGATCAAATGGCAGGTTGCATTGGACAAATCTGCTGCAGAAGAACTCTTTAAAATGTTAAAAAGCAAAGATGTCACTTTGAAGACTCAATTGCCCTGATATCCTCAATCACCTCAAATGCATGTGAGAGCTGGACAGTGAATAAAGAAGACCGAAGAAGAACTGGTACCTTTGAATTAGGGTGTTGGTGAAGAATATCAAATGTACCACGAACTGCCAGAAAAGCGAACAAATCTGTGTTGGAGGACGTACTGCCAGAATGTCCCTTAGAAGAGAGGATAACAAGACATCTGACGTACTTTAGATACGTTATCAGAAGGGACCAGTTGCAGGAGGACATCATGCATGGGAACGGGAAGTCATTGGAAGACAGAGTGACTGCACCGATGGGCTCTAACAGCAATGCCAGTGAGGGCAGCACAGCTGGACACTTTTATTCTGTGGTCCACTGAGTCAGTCCAACCTGCAGGGACCTAACAACAGCAACAAACAACGTTCTGCGTAATCTTCCTGTAAACCTCTATGTGCTGTCATAATTTAAGTGTATTTAGAAAATAAAAGGATACAGATAAGCTCTCTAAGACCCAGCTCCTCTCTAATTCCCTGCTGCTTCGGAAGTCTCTCTTGTTGAACAGAGGAAACACAGACCCTCAAGTTAGACCCACCTTCCCATGCTATAGATACCCCCCCTCTCAAGAATGTCTTGGGGGGGGGTGGAGTAACAGAGGAAGGGAAAAGAGGGGAACCAATCGCAACAATCAACACATAATCATACACCCTTTTCCAGGGGGAAGAACAACAGAAAACATGGGGGAAGGGAGACGACAGGTCTTATTGTACAATATGAAAATAACGATATTTTATAATCTATCAAGGGGGCATGGGAAGGGGAGAAGCTGATACTAAGTGCTCAACGGAAAGTAAATGTCTCAGAAAGAATAAAGGCAACATATGTTCAAACATGCCTGATGCAATTGATGTGTGAATTGTAACAAAAGTTGTACAAGTCCCCAATAAAATGACCTTGTAATTAAAAAAAAATTTTAAAGAATGCCTTCCCTAATTTCTAATCTGTCCACCCCACTAATGCTCTGGAAACCATCCCTGGTCCCCAGACCTCACCCCATTATTTCACTTTCAGCTTCCCTAGCCACTCCTCTCCCATACAGGCTCTGGTCCTTAGTTCTCACCTTGGACCATCTTACAAGGTAATGACACTGGAGTTACAACTCTTGATCGACTACAACCCTCGCTGTTAAATCAAGAGCTCCAGGAACTCTGTTCGCACCCCTTGCCCAACTCCCTTTGAACACTGTGAAGTGTGCTCCTGAGTGCTTCTGTCCAGGGTTCTAGGAATTGGTCCCCCAGCACGCTGTGAGATCCTGGCATGAATAACCAGTTGCCTCTGTGTCAACCTGCACTCCACCTGGTCACTCTGTAAGGCCCATCCATTCCTGTGGCATACATCCTGCAGCACGCGACAGTGCTTCTGCACGTGGGGTGGGATCAGGTGTGCCCAGACTCCTTTACCTGCGCACCCACCAGAATCCAGTTCTCATGCCCCTTTCATGGAAGGCTTTCCGGACTGTCCCACACCCCTTCTCCCACCCCGACTGTACCCACTCGAGCGCCTTTCACGCCATACAAGTATTTGTTTACAAAGCTCTCGCCTACCCTAAACTGTAAACGTCAGCCAACCTGGCATTCCTGTGGGGCAGGCACCTGGCAGGGGCTCACCACGTGCCGAGCCCGGGCTCGGTACCTGTCCCACTACCCGGTAGGCGGACAAGGGGGTCCTCCCGAAGAAACAACGGTTTCCTTTCGAGGAGGAGGCGAAGAGAGAGGGGGGGGCAGAGGCTAAGGCTGGAAAGGAGTGTGGGCGGTGGGGAGCTGGCATTTCAATCGCCGGGCAACAGGGGGGCGGGGGGGCTGCAGAGGCCACGGCGGCGCAGAAAGGAGGTGGGAGAGCGGGGAGGCGGGGACTGGGTTGCGGAGGCGGAAGGAGGGCACAGGGAGGAGCTAGCGGCCCAAGTCCCGTCGCGGCTGCGGATCGGGCCCGGCAGAGAGCGAGCGCAGGGAATCCCGCCCGCCCGCACTCACTCGTCCCCCTGCAGGAGGCTGTGCTCCGTGATGGGTCGCACCGCCGCCCGGGGGGGCTCGGCGCCCGCGGCCGGGGGACGGAAACACAGGCTCAGCTTCTCCTCCAAGCTGCAGGCAAGCGCCGGGAAGCTGTCGCCGCCCGAGCCTGGCCCGGCCGCGGCCTCGGGGCTCGCGTTACAGTTCTCTTGGTCCTGCAGGCTCCGGGCCGGCTCCTGCTGGAACTCATAGAAATCCTGCCAGTCCCCGTCCGCCGCCATCGCCGCCCGGCGCCGCCGCGCGCCCCGCCCCGGCTGGCCCGGCCCGGTCCCGCCCCGCCCTGCAGTCGGCCCCGCCCCGCCCTGCAGTCGGCCCCGCCCCGTCCCGACGTCGGCCCCGCCCCGCTGTCCACCCTGCGGTCGGCCACGCCACGCCCCCGCTAACCCCGCCTCCTAGCGCCTCAGCCAATGAAAAGAACTCTTTGCGAGCCCGTTCTCAAACTTTTGAGAATGAAGTCTTATTAAAGGAAAAGGAGAAAATCGTTTTAAAGGCGCACATTCAGTTACTACGCCGCGGGAAGGTTATAACATACGGGTAAAACAATGTAGAAAGGTTTTGCAAAACACTGTCGCTGTTGGTTCTTATATAAGCCAAGACATACTGCATTTAAGCTGTTGACAATTCATTAGACTGGCTCATAGGCATTACTAAGGGTTCTGCATGCGCTGGTACGGGAGGAAGTCCTCAGGGAAGTGACAACATGACCTAGCACCTTGGGTGTCACCACCTGTAGTGATTCCACAGTGCTTGCGAAAAGGTTACCTCCCCGATCCCCGCCGCACCCCGGGACCCCCTCAAAAAAAACCCCAAAAACCTGTGGAGCAGCTCTTCTTAGTCACACATTGAGTCGTCTTCACTTGGATTCTTCTGGATGGTTTGGGTGTGTCAGTTTCTGCTCGAAGGCTTTATCCTATACTACCGCTGTTAGTTGCCTTTGCGTGGCCTCCAGCTCGTGGTATCTTTGTGTAAAAAAAAAAAAAAAAAAAAAGGATTGCCGGTGAATGTCGGTATGTTTCAGCCCTGTGGTTAGCTTAATTATGTCCATTCGCCTCATTAACGATCCCTAGAGTGACCTGCTCCTTTTGTAACAAGAGCCTTGGGGAAATACTTAGCTGGTGAGAAATTCATTCCACAAATATTTTGTGCCTCCCATGTGCAAAGCCCACACTAGGCCCTGTAAAACATGCAAAGATTAATTATTATGTGAGTCAATATTTGCAAGACCCTTAACACAGTGTCCTTTACCTATTAAGTGCACAAAATACATGGGGCTCCTTACCAGGGGCTTACACTGCAGCAAGGATGATAAGACTAGCAATAAATCACTTACGTGATAAAACGAGTATGGTTATAGGTGACTTGACCACGAAGAGGCAATAAAGAGGAGTTGGTAAGAATGCTTAGACTTCAGACATTGAATTCTTCACTTACAAGGTGGAGGGAAGCAGGGCCATGCAAGAGGGGTTGTTTTAGAGAAATAAATAAATCTTAAGTTAGCGTTGAAAAATTAGATGCACCTCCAAGCTTTGGACTTGTCTACATCTTGGCAGCACGGAAACCCATATTCAAGAATAAATGTTAGGACCAAATTCCCTGATTTCTATTCCACTGAATGATATCTCTTGTCCCTTATTAAGCAAAACGCTTCTATGATAGAGCCTAAGAAACTTAATAAGGATCACAAATTAGGATTACAGACAAGATTGTTTCCCATTTCCTCTGAAACCTTAAAACAGTGGTTCTCAACCTTCCTAATGTCATGACCCTTTAATGCAGTGCCTCATGTTGTAGTGACCCCCAACCATAAAATTATTTTTATTTTTTAAATTTTTTTCCATAAAGTTATTTTTTTTGCAACTTCCTAACTGTAATTTTGCTACCGTAGTGAATCGGGTGACCCCTGTGAAAGGGCCGTTGGACCCCCAAACAGGTCACAATCCACACACAGATTGAAAAGCGCTGTCTTCAAAGGAGAAAATCCTGAGCATTCTGGACCAAGAGCAAGAACTAACTTGTCACCAGGCTAGTGTTGGGGCTGACGAGAAGCGTTCCAGCTCGGCTGGCAGTTACCTGTCTACTCCTCAAAGTCATGCCCCAAATGAGTAGATCTGCTAACCCCACAGTCAGCAGTGTGCAACCATCAGCTGCTACTCCTGAGAATGACACTGTCTTCTAGTCCCACATGGAGCTGCAGTTCCAGAAACCCACGGGAACAGTTCTACCCTGTCCTAGGAGGTCACTGTGAGTGGAAAATCACTCAACAGCAGTGATAAGGGGCAAACACAAAGTTATAAGCATGGTGAGTTGACCCGAACTAATCAAAATATGTATACATGCTACAGCAAAATTGTTATCTTTTGTTTTTGACTTTTATCTCTATTTATCCATGTGCTCTGTGTGTGAATATGTGAGCAAAATACATCTGCAATAATTGACAAAACTGGATTTTCTATATGCTTGGAAATAAACTGCCAATGGGTTATGGTCTTTGAATTTTCTTGTAGTCCAATAGTTTCACAAAGGATGCTTTTTTGTTCCCTTTTAATCCAACGCAAATTGCCTCGTATCACCCTTGACACTTTCAATGACAAAAACAAGATGTGAATCACTTCTTAATCAATTGCATCTGCACACCCAAAATAACCTTAGCACTCAACATGACCTATAAAAATGCCCTAACCGCAGGTGTCCAGAAAATGGATTATATGTGTCTGTGGCTTTCATGTTTCATGGAGGCAGAGCAATGAGAATCGAAAGAACTATAGTAGGAAATAAAATGGTAATTGGTACCTTTGTAGATTGTAAATCGTCTCTGGGAACGTGAAAGAGTAGCCGCCAACAGTTTAAATTGTGAGACACTTGTAACCAGGTGAAATAGAAATCGGTCTCTGATGCCTTCCATATGTCTTCCTCCCCAGGTGGTAAGGACTGCCAGTTGCTCCCCACCCCCATGGCAGCCACCCTGGCCTTGGCCCCACTGCTTAAACTCACCCTTTCCTTTAGTGTCTTTGGTACCTGACCCAAGCAGCTCTTTTAGAGCTACATGCTCCCACTTCATATTCCCTCACAAGCTCATTCCCAGCAACCTTCTTGCCAACCTCTCAATACTGCCTTCCTAATGGCCACTTGTCCGGCAACTTGACTGCTTTTCTGCCATCAACTTCCAGGTGCTTCTGATGAAGAAGAGACTCTCCCACTGTGCTAAATCTCACAAAGCTGACTCGACGAGGCTGTCCACTGCAATGAACTCACTTCAAACTTTCAATTTCCTGCCAACGCCTATAGAACTGATGAGATGATGCTGGTTCCCTTGATATGAGACCCTAATCCATAGGACAAATTTTCCATAGCTCTTGATTCAAAATTAGAAAGGGAATCTAGAGTAACTTTGAAAGCGAGCTTTGTGGCACTTGATCATTACTTTCATATTAATCCTTTAAGATTGGAGAAGGTGTTTCTCTGGTTTGTAAATACACTTAAATTGTACAGATCTGTAGATTATCATTGTGTGCTTACATAACAAAAAGGTGGTAACTCAAGAGATAGATTTTATCGAAGAGTGTAATTAAGAAACATAAACCCCAAGAAAAGAAAAAAACTGGCTACAAGGCCAGAAACTATTTGGATATCAAAGCATTGCACTATATTTAGCAAATGCTTAAGGCAAAATAATGAATATAAAGAAACTCAAGCCATTGATAAAGGTACATAAATAAGAATTTAGAGATCTCTATGTTGACCTTGAATTTCAGCCTACTTGCGCACTTGCCCAAAGAGGAAAGGGTCATATTATTTCCATTTTGTCCATGAGCTGTGTGGCTTGGACACAGGCAGATTACTCACTAAGCAAGATAAGCACAGGCTTACTTGTGCTTACTTACTGTTCTGTAGTGAACAGATTCACATTTTTTTCTACATCAAAGATTCTTTTCCTAGGTCTGACTGCCATCTGTCTCTCTTGCACCCACGGAATCCAAGAATCTACAAATCAAAGTTTCTTTTCAAATTCACAATGTTTAGCAGAAATGAAATAGCCAGTGAGCATGCCATGACCCTCTGCAGGGTCCAGTCATCCTCTTCCCATTATTGCCCAATAGATTCAAGAACAGAGTGGCCATAGTCACCGGGGTGGAGGTTAAGCATGGGCTCAGCAACACAGCCTTCCACTCACCGAGGCCGATGTGACTACTGTCACTGCTGAGTGCCCAATCTGCCAGTAGCACAGATGGACACTAACATACAGAGCCATTCCTCAGGGCAGGAAGCCAGAAACCTGGTGACAGGTTGACTGCCTTGAACTACTTTCAACATGGAAAGGGCAACATTTTGCTTTTACTGGAACATTCTGTTTATGCATTTGCCTTCCCTGCACACCATACTGCTGCCAAAACCACCATCTGAGAACTTACAGAATGCCTTAGCCACCATCATGGTATCCCATAACAGCATCACCTGAGATCAAGGGGCTCACTTCAGAGTAAATTAAATGCAGCAAGGGGCCCATGCCGATGGAATCCACTGGTCTTAAGCACATACATCCTCTTCTCTCCGGAAGCAGCTAACTTGACAGAACACTGGAATGACATTCTATGAACACCAGCTAGGTGGCAATATTTTACAGGGTTGGGTCAATGTTCTCTAGGAGACTGCATATAGTCTAAGCCAGCATTCAATGTATAATACTCTCTCCCATTAGCCAGCACTCCCAGACCTGGGAACTAAAGGACAGAAATGGAAATGACGTCACTCAGTATTATTCCTTGTGAACCATGTGCAAAATTTTTGCTTCCTATCCTTGGGACCCTATGTTCTATGTGTCTGGAGGCTTTGTTTCAACGGGAAGAATTCTTCCATCCAGAGACATGATACTGGGTTCCATTGAATGGGAAATTAAGAATGTCACCAAGCCATTTTGAGCATTTCGTGCCCCTGAACAGGCCAAAAAGCGAGTTAAGCACATTGATTGCGCCTGATCACTATAGAGAAATCTGACTGATACTGCATAATAGAAGTTAAGAAGAATATGTCTGGAGCCCAGGAGATTCCTTCACATATCTCTTAGTACTATCTTACCCTGTGGTTAAAGTTAACTCAATTCTGGCATGACTACCAGACCCTTCAGAAAGAAAGGGTTGGATCATCCACCAGACAAAGAACCATGAGTAGGCAAGACGCTTGGTGAAGACAAAGGACATATGGAGTGGGTAATAGAAGATAGTTCTAAATACCAACAAAGACTACATTACTAATTGCAAAAACAAGGAGTATAATCATTAATGAGTATTTCTTCCTTGTATGTGTACACCAGATACTTTTGTTTTCTTCATTTATAATATATAGGATGTAAATAGAACTGGTGTGTTTCCAGCTGTCCGCAATTTACTTGTATTGGGTCAGGCAGAAATATAATTTCATAATTCTTTATCGAGAATTATGGATGCTTTAAGGCAAAGTGTATATGTACCAAGGTGACAAGGGGTGGACTGTGATGGTTAATATTGTTTGTCACGGGGCTGGGCCATGTTGCTCAATAATCTGGCAGTTATGATGCAGTTTGGCAGTCATGTAATGAGGTAGTCAACTCTTATGATGAGATGTGATACGGTGTGATCAGCTCTATGATTAGCTCTGGGGTGAGCAGAAGAGAAATGGAAAGGGAGTTTTCTCAGGGATGTGGCCTGCATCCAATAAAATATGGGCATTCTGGCAAAGCTTTCTGATTTTTTTGCTCCATATGGTTCCTGCACATGACTTGTTCTCATCTTGAGATTCATGGAGTCTGTGAGCCAACATCCTGTCATCTGACTGCCAATCTTGAATTCATTCACCCCTGTAGGAGACTCCCAAGTGACAACTAATCTACAGACTTGAGACTTGCCAGCCTCCACACCAAGTGAGCTATTCCTTGAGATGCATTTCTCTCTCTTTCTCTCAACTGTCACAAAGTTTGCATATCTAGATAATTTATGCTAAGACACGAAGTAATCAATTATAGCTGTACCCTTACGAAGTACTCAAATTGCTACATTTTAATGAGGCTGCCAAGCTCACATCCAATTGTGTTCTAGACAATCAAATGGGAGTCTCGGAAGAATTATTGGAAACAAATACTGGCAGATTTTTATTGAACATTATAATTGTTCTACCCATTTAACCTTGCAGGATGCTAAAATGGAAAGCAGCAAATGTACATTCTAAATGACTTAAGTTTCCTAGTTTTCAATATTCTTTGTTTCGTTATCTGAAATTAAAATGATGTACAATTGAATTTACCCCAAAATAATATTTTTAAAGGATGTAATGTTCTGTATGCTGTGGTATCTTAGATGAGCCTCTATGTGCACTTTCTTCTACAGTAGACACTTGTAAGTCTTAAGAAAGTTACTTAGGAAATTTTTTCTTAAAGGTGGAAACATTGAAGTCTACCTATGAAGTATGTAAAGGGTGCAAATGACTTTGAAGTTTGCTTTGACCTTGCATGCTGTAACTCAGGGAAAGATAGCACAAATCTAAGCCACATACCCAATTTTCAAGAGCATCTCACAGATAGGCACATTTCTATTCTAAATTCACATGATGAGTACTTTGACATATACATGAGTATTTTGAAAGTCTAATAGTGACCAAACATTAAGATATTTGATATCATTATGGAAACATAGAACAACCTGAATTCTTTGTCTCATTACTAACCAAGATCCTTCTTGTCTTAAGAGTCCTTCGAAGGAATGCCTGGTGACAGAAAGCACCTAGGTGGTACTAGAGGTGTACGGTGAATTTGGGTTGTGGAGTCAACTCAAAAAGGACACCAGGAAAAGTTCTGGAGTGATGTAAACATTATGCAACTTAATAATAATGGTGATTGTACAAGGGTGGACATTTGTCAAACAGTAAACTTAAAACAAGTTCATTGTACTGCATGTGAACTATAAACCAAACTCACTGTCTGTGGTAGTTACATAATCTGGTGTCAAGTTTAGGATTAAGGATGTAGTCTATCACTTGAGTTTAGACTGTCACTTGAGGGTGGAGTCTAGTCGATCAATCTGGAGAGAGCCAATGAGAACTTTGTGGGCATGGCCTTCTTCTAAGAATTCTGGGAACTGTGATATATCCTCCTTGGAGGCAGGAGACAGTCTCCCACACAGTTCACTCCCTGAGATAATGCTCGACTGACAAGACACATGGCAATATACCCTGGGACCTGGAGAAGCCAAGTGGACCTATTCTGATGCAATCAGATCTCTGGATCCAGACCGAGAAGCTTACAACACCACTGGATTCATAGACTTTCTACCCAATGACCTGTGAGCATCCTACATTTCGCATCATTGCATGTGCTTTGTGAGTCTGAAGAGAATTTTACAGATTGGTATCAGGTATATGGGCTAATATCGGTCTTGTGGGCTTAGACTGGACTAGGTTGGGATGTTTTCTTAATGTAAAATTACCCTTTCTATAGAACTCTTTTTTGTTGTTGTTTGTTTTTAAGGGGGCATCACTGCCCTCTGGTGGTCGTGGGAGCTACCCAGCCTTGCTCCTGGAGAGCTGCTGCTGGATTTGAACCGCCACGCCCATGAGGTACAGTCCCGCACTCAACCACTAAGCCACCAAGGCTCAGCCTAGAACTCTCTCTTACACACATATAATTTTCTATGGATTTGTTTCTCTAGTCTACCCAGACTAACTGCCACAGAGTCAATTCTGACTTACAGTGACCCTATGGGCCAGCAGTTCTAAATCTGTGGTTGTCTGATTCATAAGAGTATCAAAATTATAGTGATGAAGTAGCAATGAAATAATTTTAAGGTTGGGGGGGGTCACCACAACATAAGGAACTATATTAAAGGGTCATGACATCAGGAAGCTTGAGAACCACTGTGATAACAAAAAGTAGAACTGCCTCTGTGGGTTTCTGAGACTATAAATCTTTACAGGAGTAGAAAACCTTATCTTTTGCTCTCAGAGTGGCTGGTTGACCTTCAGGTTAGCAGCCTAACAGTTACTCACTAATCCAATTGTTTGGGTTTTTTAAGAGGTGTAAGTTTGGTGAATCCCTTGTTAGATGTGCCCTGTGCAGAAGTGTTCTATTTTTATAATACGGATTTCCTTAAAAGTGATTTAATATTAGATTTTTAAAAGATGTTTTTACATTGTATTTAGTAATATCGCTGATGAATTACTAATTGGTTAATTACTCCTCCTATTTTACTTTGTGATTAGATCTGTATTTTATACTAAAATTATGTAAATGCCATTGTTGGCCAGTGCTGCCATAGCAAAAATACTACACGTGGGTAGAAGGGTATCTGCTCACAGTTCAAGAAGTTAGACATCCACGACCCAGGCTGTATGAGAAGGCTTTCTCAGCCCTAGGGAAAATCTTTGTCCCTTTCTGCTTCTAGAACCTTGACTGCTTTCAGCAGCCACTTGTCTCACCTTCATTCAAGAGCTTCTACGTCCTCAAAACAACCACAAATTCACTACCATCCAATTAACTCCAACGAAGAGCCACCCGATAGGAGAGTTGCTATAGAACGAGGTGGACTTGTCCTGTGCTTTTCTCCGACTGCAAATCTTTATAGAAGTTGAAAGCTTCATCCTTCTTGCGGAGACACTGCTGGTTGACCTTGAGGGGAGCTATCCAGGTTATAATCCACTTTGTCCTCGGGGCTTTTTCTACGTGTTTCCCTGAAAATAAGACCTACCCATAAAACAAGCCCTAGCAGGAATTTTAAGCATTTGTGCAACATAAGCCTTATCCTGAAAATACGACTGAGTGATGGGTGTGGCTGCGCAGTGTGTCTGCACACCCCAGGCATTTCATCTCTGAGGATGACGAAGACAAGGATGATGAAGACGGGCAGTTCTTTTCACTTGTCCCATCGTGACATATCTGCAGACTCTTGACATTGCTATAAACAAGCCATGTGCGCATGGAAATTAACGACTACATTGAAAATAGAGTGACAAGACGTCAAACGTGGAAGCTTTGTCATGGCATTAGGAAGGTTGAGAACCTTACAGGAGGGTCACTGGGTTTGCTCTGGTGGCGCAATCAGTTAGCACAGTACTTCTACAGAAGGGTCACGGGGAGGAGACGAACCAGTCAGATGCAGGGGAGCAGTGATGAAACATACAACTTTCCTCTAGTTCTTAAATGCTTCTTCCCACCCCCCCTCCACCCCGCCATCATGTTCTCAAGTCTACCTTATAAATCCAGCTGGACCTGAGGATGTACACTGGTACAGATAGGAATCAGGAACAAAAGACACCTGAACCCTTCAGGACCAGTGGCGAGAGTGGTGATACTGGGAGGATGGAGGGAAGGTGGGGTAGAAAGGGGGAAAGGATCACAAGGATCTACATATAACCTCTTCCCTGGGGCATGGACAACAGAAAAGTGGGTGAAGGGAGACATCGAACAGTGTAAGACATGAAAAAAATAATAATTTATAAATTATCAAGGATTCATGAGGGAGGGGGCAGTGAGGAAGGAAGGAAAAAATGAGGAACTCTATCAAAGTTTCAAGTAGAAAGAAAATGTTCAGAGATTGATGATGGTACCAAATGTACAAATGTGCATGGCATACAATGGATGGATGTACGGATTGTGATAAAGAGTTGAATGAGTCACCAATAAAATGATTTAAAAAAGAGAATAGTCTAATGTATTAGAACTTAAATTCTGAGCACCATGATTTATTTACAGAAGGTTACAGTTGGCAGTGACAATCCAAAATCCATTTGCAAAATTCCTACATAGATTAATTAACTCACTACCACAGAATCAATTCTGACTCACAGAGACCCTACAGGATAGGGTAGAACTGCCCCTTTCTTTTCCAAGACTGTCACTCATTTTGAGATTAGAAAGCCTCATTTTAATCCTGCCCAACTGGTAGCCTGCTATGCCACCATGAGACCCCCACATACTTTAGATTTTCACATAAATTCACATGGATGAAACCTCCATTGATTTCTTTCTGATCATTCACCTACGATGTAGATAATTTGACCCTCTGGCCGGGTATGTGGGAAAGTAGATTACCTGCACCCAACTCCAGCAGTCCAGGGAAGGCAGTCTCTCTTACAGGCTAGCTTGGTCATGTTCGTAGCAATCACCTTCGTGTGGACCATTCAGGGGGCCTCAGGCATGAGTCCTGTACTGTGAGTCTCACCCTGACTGCCTTCATCATAAGACCTTGAACCAATCTTGTAAGTCTATCTATCTATCTATCTATCTATCTATCTCTCTATCTATCTATCTATCTATCTATCTATCTATGTCTAGGTAATTACAGGTAGGAATACAGAAGCAGGAATTAGTCATCTTCCTGATTCTGTAGTCCTAGTTATAATTATGAGGTATTGATCTGGTATCAATCATGAATTTGTTCCATGTATTATTTAAACAGTGTCCTGATTAGCATCTTTGGATGCCATTTTGACCTCATACTAATGATGATGTGCTGTGTCTCTTTTAAGACTTAATCAATGTTCTTCTTAAATTATGTTTGAAAATGGGATCTCTTTTGAATCCTAGACACTAGAAACCAAGGGATGAAGGGAGGAAAGCCTGGGGCTACTGACAAGGAATACTGAGTTCTAGTTAGTTACCATGACCCTTTTTACTTTGATTGCTTGTGTGATATTGTGTCAGTCCGGTTAGACCAGAGAAGCAAATTCATAGACATGCACATGGTTATAAGGAAAAGGTTTATATATAAGAGGAATGGGACATTGAGAAAGCATCCCAGCCAAGTCCAGTTCAAAGTCATAAGTCCGACATTAGCCCATATACCTGATATCAGTCTTTAAAGTCTCCTTCTGACTCACGAAGTCACAGGTCAGTGGATGCAGAGTCCCGGTGCTGGCAGGGGTCTCCCCATGGCTGCTCGCTTCCAGAGTTCAGGGTCCATCAACAGCATCCAGTGGTGGTAGAAGCAATTCAGTGCTGGCAGGGCTCTCCATGTGTCCTCTACGGCTTCAGAGGTCTGGCTCCATCAGGGTAAGGCCATGTGGTTTCTCCTCTGGCTCTTCCAGCTCCTTGGATGCTGCCATCTTGTCTTGTCCATAATTCATCATCTCTGAGACTAATTCCCAACAATTGGGGAGATAGCCTCTCATCTCCATGAGGGAAATATCACGAGATTTCCTAGAAGTCTCAAGAGAAAGCCTAGCCCACATGGAGGCCTCATTGGCTACTCAATGGCTACCTTCATATTAACAGGCTAGACTCCACCCCTACATCTCAATCATGAAATTAGCATAGCACATGACTGCCACAGATATCATTCTGTACTCTACACACCTGTGCCCACAGTTGCGTTTTGGAGGGTGTTCTTTACAATACAAATGGACAGGAATAAGGTGGGATTAAGACCTGGTTTTAGCAGAGGGAGAGAACAAAGCCACACCCTTTGTTTCCGTAGGGGTATCTTTGACTTTACCTTAGTAGAGCATGTGACTTAAGACACCATCCTTTGTGGAGTATGTGAGAGGTTGAGACTGAGCCTCATAAAGGAGATAGAGGTTAGTTAAGAACAAATGTAAAGATAGGCTTTATTGGAGGTAGGGAAGGACTTTTGAGAAGGGACAACAGAGAAAGGGGCAGGAGCATTTTAAGCTCCTGGGTGGGTTCCGAGACCCGAGAGTTAGGCCAGGGAAGCCCTGCCTGGCAGTGGGACATTTATAGGGCTTGAGTCAAGGACCTATGTGCCAATAAGGGAATGAGGCTTTCTGATGTTGCAGTTGCTGGGTCTGAGTCAGGATATGGCTTGTCTTTCACAGACCCACTTTCTGGAACACTGGAGGAAGAGGCTGTAGAGACCTGAAGATATGTTGTGTGAAATGCCAGAGGCAGGGATTGCAAAGTTCAGCAGGTTATTCATCTCCTTCTTGCGAGGCTGGTGTAAAGGGGTGCCAGGGGCAACCTGGTCCAGAGAATGACCTGGTCCAGGGGCTGCCTGATTTGATCCCAGTTCAAACAATATGTACCAGTCCTAACACATACCAGCTCACTGAGCATTGGTAGAAACAAGAAGACTTTTAAAATATTATTACTTTTTGTGGCAGTCATGTACTTGATGTCAATTTCATGATTGGGATGTAGGGGTGGAGTCTAGTCTGTCGATCTGGATATAGCCAATGAGTAGCCAATGAGGCCCTCTGTGTGGGCATGGCTTTCTCCTGAGAATTCTGCGAAGTCTCACAGAAGGTATTTCCTTCTTGGAGATGAGAGACCATCTCCCCAGTTGTTGGGAGTCACTTGACTAACAAGACAAGATGGCAGCGTCTGAGAACTGGAAGAGCTGGAGGAGAAGCCACGTGGCCTTATCCTGATGGAACCAGACCTCCGAAGAGGGAAACGCCACAGAAAGACCCCTGCCAGCACTGAGACGTTTCTATCAGTGGATACTGATGATGGACCCTGAGCCTTGGAAACCATGAGGCATGAGAGCACCTCTGCCAGAGATGGGACTCTGTACCCATTAACCTATGACTTTGTGAGTCAGAAGGAGACTTTATAGACTGGTATCAGACATATGGGCTAATATTGGACTTATGACTTTGAACTGGACTGTGTTGGGATGCTTTCTCAATATTCCATTCCTCTTGTATATAAACCTTTCCCTTATATCCATATGTGTTTCTATGAATTTGTTTCTCTAGTCTACCCAGACTAACACAGCTTTTTGCACATTTTGGACACTTTTGGACCCCTTGTGGATTCTAGTTCTTGATCCTGTGTTTGGCTCACCTGTGACCCACTTTTGGATTTGGGACTGCACAGCACCCACCACCATGTGAGACATTGTCTCAAAGTGCTGTGTGTTTCTGTGGGAGACAGCAAGGAACCGTAGAACTCAGGGATTCGAGGAGGTATTCACTGAGGAAGAGTGGGGAAAGAACGGTGCAGAACAACATCTGTAATCTCCAACTCTGTGAGTCGAAGGTCTCATTAATTCTTTTAGAATAAACTATGACTACACCTGTCCGAGAAGAACAGTTCTGTCTATGAAGAGAAAGGGCAGGCACAGGAGAAGCTTTGACTGGGTACAGATGGTAAGGTTTCCCCCTGTGGACTCAGGAGGCATCTCATATGATACCTGGGCACAGGTTATCTTGAATTGACTCTACCCCCCCCCCAAATTAGCAGAATAAGGGGAGCCCAGCAGGACATCACAGGGACCTCAGAGGAGGGCAAGATGCAGATGGAGAGGGGATGTGATGGGGAAAGGATGCAAAGAAAACCAGCTCCTTCCCCATACCTGGCTCTCAGGCTGGACCTGAGCCAGGGGGCATGGAGGGGGGGCAGCGGGCGGCAGGGGGCGGGGAATGCTTGGACAGAACTATACAGTAACAGTTGTCACTTACAGTGGAACAGATACCAGTAAACAAGGCTCTTCTTCAATATGACAGTCATTGAAAATCCATGGCATCTGGCTAGGATGCCATTCACTGCTGGGAAAAAGAAATCAAATGAAACATGCTGAAGGACAGGCGTGACAAAGCACTCCTTCCTGACTGTACTCTCCCCAATTCCAGTCACCATCCCGAGCCCTGGGGGCACAGTGGATACACAGGAGACTGCTAAGTTCTCCAAAATGTCAGCATGCAATCCCAAGATGTAATGTACTTGCTGAAATGGGTAAGAAAACAGGGAGATCAAAGAAACATCTCTGAGATCTCTGATCCCATTGTGAAAGACATGAGTGGAGGCCATTTGCTGCTCGAAATCATAGTGGACCAAAGTGTTTAGGCCAAGTCTAGGGCCAGACACCCTCTGTTCTAGCCTCACAAGAAGGCGGATGGTCTGCTAAGCTTCATAGCACCTGAACTTCAAAGCACCTGCCTTCCGCACACCCCAGAACATACCTCCCTGGTATTGTTCTCCAGGGACAAGATGACCCCCACCTAAATGGGACACAGTCTCGCTCTTCCAGCACTGTTTCCTAGCAACCGCAGCACTGAAAGCTTCTCTTCCCCTTTACAATCACCTGCCTTCAGCTCAAATTATATATATATATATATATATATATATATATATATATCCTGCAGTCCCAGCACCAGGCACCACTCCCCTAACCTACACTCTAGATTGCAGGACCCGCCCAGAAGCTTAAGATGCTTCCGCCCTCCACTCTGCTTTCCCTTATCCTTCCAAAAGGTCTTATCCTTTAATAAAGCCACCCTTTGCTTCACATCTGTCTGAACTCTGTCTTGTCTCAATTTACCTCTCACTAAGATATCAGTTGTGTTGGGTAATGGAGCTTAAAAGCAATGGCAGTCTAGGTAGCAGGGACGCGATTGCCTTTACAATGAGAGGGTTTGATTTGGGGTCAGCGCATGAATAACCCCCTTTACACACCTTAATGTTTGGGTCCCTGGTGTTTGATAAATAAGCACTTTTACTCCTTTCTTAGATAGCCATTTAATATTAATTATCATATCTTTTTTATATTCCAAAAGTAAATATATGTATTTTGCTGTTCCAGTTTATCTTGTCCTAGATCTCCATCTCCCAGCCCCTCTAAACAAGGATGCCTAGCATACCTGTGTTAGTCTGGGTAGAACTACAGAAACAAATTCATAGGCATTTATATGTGTTTAAGAGAAGGTATTAGAGAAAAGAGCAATTGTATATTGAGAAAACATCCCAGCCCAGATCAGGTCCATAAGTCTGAGATTACCTCATATGTTGACACCAGTTTATAAAGTCTTCTTTAGACTCACACAGCCATCTACGGTGCTGTGCAGTCTCAAATCCAAATCCAAAAGTTGGACACAGGTGAATCAAACACAGGGTCAAGAACTAAAGCGCCAAATGCAGTATCTGAGTGTCCTGCCTCCAGCGAGCTGCTTTTCTCCATAGTGCCTCCAAATGAAGTCATCAAGCTGTGACCTGACTGACAGGCTAAACTCTACCTCTTTGCTCTTAAGTCTCAATTGACAATAGGTTATGTAACTATCACAGGTACATACTGATGGAAAATGTTGATAGGAAGGGGAAAAAAAAGATCAGGTTCAAAGGCTCTAAAGTCTCTAACTAAGGAAGGTTTCACATCTTCATTCAGTAATCTTCCCGAGGTGGGGGGGGGCAATAGAATAAAACAAAATAGTGTAAGGTTAAGAAGAAACACAAACCATTTCCTCTGTCTCTTCACACCAGACAACTGTCGTAGGCTATAAAGAAATGAAAATAGTACTTCCCCACATCTCCCAATGAAATGCAGAGAGAAACAATAGAGTAAACAGAATCTTGGGGGCGAACAAAGAAGTGGCCATTATAAGCCTCCATTTCCAGGGGCAGGAAGTAGCCTGTCAATGATTTGTACAATGGAATTCGTTTCTCTGCATGATTATGAAGATTGATTTTTTTGTTTGTTTTGCTTGTTTGTTTTGGGGGGGCATCACTGCCCTCTGGTGGTGGGAGTAGGAGGCCCAGCCTTTGCTCTCATGGAGCCACTGCTGGAATTGAACCTCCGTCCCAGTGGGCTGCAGTTCTACGTACAACCGCTATGCCACCGGGGCTCAGCCCCGAAGATTGATTTTTTTTAAAAAATTCGCTCCATGTCTAAAAGTGAGATCAAAGTATTCTCCCCTAGGAAATGGGTGACACAAGCTGAAGATTTGGCTTTGAATACTCCGTGAAACAGGCATTGATTTTATTTGTGCTTAATAAAAGATGTTAAATGATCCTAGAAGTACAGACCCATTTCTACTGTTTAATAAAATAAACAGTATTTACAACTCAGAAATTAAATTCTTTAATCGAAGATCTGCTCTACGGAATTACAGCATGTGCATTTTCTAAAAATGACCAAAGAATAAAGATGAGTCATCAAAAGACAAACTCCTTGTATTTTATTTATAAATGATGGCAATTCTAGATGAACAAGTGATCTGTGAAAAAGAAAATTGACTTATAATTGGTTTTGTAAACTAATTGCATCTTTATTTGTTTAAGTTTTTAATTAGCTATTGAAGGTCTTGGATGTACAGAAAGTTCTTGGGAAAGGATGGCAATGATCAGATTGTTTGTGTTGACCATATCCTGTATTCTAAGTTAATGCTGGGTAGGACACACCACCAAAAGTTGTCTTGAGATTTTAAGTCTATACATACCCTCATCTGACATGTTACATTTACACAAGTAAAAACATCTGATATTTTGTCCATGAACAATGTCCCTCTCACGATGAACCTCTGAGGTGGGACCCGAAGGTCATTCTGGCAGTGATGGCCAAGAGGATGTGGCGACTTGGCTGAGCCATGCTTCTAAGTGTGTGCTGCTACAATCTTGTGTACAATCACGCTCTGGCAGTTGTGTACTGCTACAATCTTGTGGTTAGGTGATGATTTAGTCATCATCCACCTTGTGACATGACATAGTCATTTTCCACTTTCCTGTAATGCCAATTTTTACACAAGGGCTTGAACTTTCGTTGATAAATTGGGAGTGAGTATCTTCATTCATTCAGTCCAACTACAGGCTTTCCAGTATCATTCCTAACCTCCCTTCCCTAACGCTGCCCCCCCCATAGTGAGTTTATATACATATCTTCCTTCATTTCTTCTACTTGCCCGTTTCTTGACCTATAATCATTTTTATTACATATCGCTTTCCTACTTAATATCTCCATTTGAAAAACTCTTTGTTTACTCCAAAATACATGTTGCCATCCTACCAATCCTTTTCATGAGGGTTAGACTCAAACCATTCACATGTTTAAAACAGCCTTCTCCCGGTTATTCCAACACAGACACGGTTCTTCAGGAAGTCACTGGAGATGCTTGCATGCATGTGGCCTTTTCCATTGAAACCGAACTTGATCCTAAATGATAAGTCAGCCACCTCCCGGCACCTCCCTTCTCCTTACACTCATATTGAGTTTCCAGCCTAGTGAAGCTACTCTACCGGGAGCTGTGCCTACTCATTCTTATCCCGTTGATGCCAGCTCAGTGATCCTATAGAAGAGGTTAGAGCTTCCTCTTTGGGTTTGCAAGACCGTGCATATTTCCAGGAGGAGAAAAGCCTCCTCTTTGTCCCAAGAAGCTGCTGGTGGTTTTGGACTTGCCACCAATCTTATGGTTAGCTGTCCAGCGCGTAACCACTGAGGATGAAAGACCTATCCCTGGAGCACAATGGGTTAGAACAGACACAATGGTGTCTAATAACAACAACTCACTGATTTCCTCTCAGAGTCTTTCATGGGGAGGAGGAAATGTCATTCATGCTGAGGCTTGTTCTGAGGTTGTAAAATTATCTTGCAATGTTAAGATGAAAGATACTCTAACATGTTGAAGATTAAAGATACTCCTACAATGTGCTTTGAACTATGGATCCAAATAATCAAATTAAGTACCCTATTTCTTTTATGAAAAACGAAATGATTGCACACATCCGCAGTGTGGCAAAGCAGGTCTTGAAGGAGCCTCAAACTCTAGTGACACAATCCATGGGTTGGCTTGGTCCACGAGTGGTGTAGCTCACAGGTTGAGGCAGAGGACTAGTTAAAGCAGTAGGATGTTGGTCAGATCACCAGAGAGCAAGAGAGAAAGGGGGGACTTTGCCAAGCCGTGTATCACTTTGCCCTCCATTCAAACTTCAACTGATTAAGCCCACATGTTCCTATTGGCCAAGTTTGCACAATAAATCTATCACAATAAATATTTATCACCACTATTTCATGAGATTTGAGGATTGTTTTCTCTAATAGCATAGAATAGTCACAACTCATTGCATGCACTGTGACTTATGAAGCCAAAGAATTACAAATGACCAGTGTATTCAATAATTGGGAAAGAGATATAATTTTGCTCTGCAGAAACATAACTATTGCTTGTTAAAAATTAAAAACTAAATAACAGTAAAGGCAATAAGAAAATCTTCATATGAAATTCAGTGGAAAAAGAAATACACTAAATGAGATCCACATATGAGCTAGTACACAGAAAGTGCTTCACGCAGTATGTGTTCACTGGTGGTTGACATGATTACACAAGAGTTACATATATGCCGTCATATTGAACCACTCTGGACTCATCCTTTTGCTCTCTGACTGAAGGGGCCTGACCAGTGGCTGGTGTGATTCCAGTGCCTGTGGGACCGGGAGGTGCTGCAGCCTCTCCTGGCACTCCGGGCCTTACCTGCCAGTGACTAACCTCAGATCGCTAAGTCTCTTTCTTGCTACTGCGGCTTGAAATGCTGCAGAGTTGAACCAGATACTGCTGCTGAGGAATCTGCTGGGTGTGTAGTCATGCATGCTGCATCTTGCCCCCACCCTGACCCCTCCAAGCAGGGAGGTGGGAAGTTCCACCTGCTCATGCCTTCTCAGTGCCCTGAGTGTGGGCTGCACCTTACGCTAGCAGATGCTACAGTAGCTGTGTTGACAGCTGATGCAGGAAACAGCAGTGCAGTCTGGAAGCGTGACGGAGGAATATACTGTAGAGCCAACTTTGGTCAATCCAAAATGGAAATTTGGAGTTATTTCTCCTCCCAGACTGAAGACATCCTGGGAGACGAGGCCATCTGCTGGGCTTTTCACTCAGTTGTAGGCAGCTTCGTAGCCCGCGCTTTTATATTTGCTCTCCCCCCTTGCCTGGGTCACGGGATTGTGTTCTCCAATAAAACGTTCTGATCGATGGCTTAACCTCAGCCACTGGAGTGCAAGGGTGATGCTTCTAAGTGTGTCCCTGTGTTCCTGTTCTCATCTACTTCAGAACAGCACACAGCAGGGTCTTCCTCTAACACCAAGGTCCAATCTATTCCAGGCAGAATCAGAGATGGAAAGAAGACACAGAGAAAACCAAAAAAGACTTTTGCATCATGGTTGTTTATATCTTAATACAGCTGTATTTTAAGTAGTTGACTCTTTCCCTATATAGTTTTATTGACATGTAACTCACATATCATGCAATTTATTCACTCAATTATATCATATTTGTGCAATCACCACCACAATAAATGTCTGAGCATTTTCTTCTCACACTTGTTTTCTTTTGTGTGTTTTTTTTAATACTCGTTGTTAGCTCTCCATGTCCCCCATTCTCCCCTGCCATGATCCTAGACAATTATCAGTCCAGTTACTGTCTGTATAAATCTACCTATCCTGGATTTCTTATATAAAAACTCATACAAAACGCAAATAGGAAGTGAACAAACAGACAACAGTGACTAGACAAAGCACGGAAAAAATATCAATAGAAATGAAGGCAGAAAATATTAAAAACTGAAACAACTTTAAAATGGATCATATAGAAGATCAAATGATAAGGTATTCTATTTGAACCAAACTACATCTGCCATAACCAATTTTACAATGCTCTGTGTGATAACATGACTTTATATATCTCTTCCCTCTGTCCACAGGGGAGTCACCACAGGTTTAATCTATGTGTGGACACTGCGAATGGATTTTACGCTTCCACTGTTATTCATAGCCTTCTGAAAACTGGGTATCAGAATTTAAACTCTGCTACTATGCCTTCCTTTGTTTTTGGATTTTATTATTTAGTTATTATTTGGATCCCATAAACTGGTGTGCTCCTTCCATGTGAACTTGGTTGACACTTTGCTTAGAAGACTGCTTGTTTGAAGACAAGCCTTTAAGACCCCAGATTATATTCTTTCTGATTATCTGGGCACCATCTGGTTTCTTCATCACACTTTGTATAACTGATTCTGGTAGAAACTTAGAGAGAAGAAGCATTCTACTTTCCTGGATGTGATTGCATATGTGAGGCTTGCTAATTAAAAGCATGTATAGCTTTGCTGGAGTCCCTAGATGGTGCCAACATTTACTAAAGTTTGGGGGTTTGAATCCACTCAGCAGCACCTCCATAGAAGGACTGGCAATCTGTTTGTGAAAACCGCATGGAGCCCAGTTCTACTGGGACACACATTATGCCACCATGAATCAGTTAAGCGGCAACTGTTGGTTGTTTATTTCAAAATAACTTGTCTAGTGCTTTGCTAAGAGAGAGTTCCATCACACTGCCCTGCAATTATTATGAAATTATCACGACTGAACTTTCTGTTGCCCTGTTAACCTCCTTGTACCTGGAGGATGAAGACTAACTCTCCTGTGATTGGCTTTGGACACATGGGAGCTGAATCAAAGCCCAGAACCAGCCACCAGCTGAGTCTTGTTGGCACAGAGAAACACGTCGGTACCTCTGACCCTCTGAATGGCCACCTTGAGCAGCCTAACTTAAGATCGTGTCTTGGTCAGAGGCTGTTCTAACATAGAGCTTTTTCGTGGTGGGAAGGCCAGGCTCCTGACTGCTGATGACTCCTGACACTTGGGTGTCCTGTTACCTGTGGCTCAACTAGCTTGTTGGCTCTTCTTCTGTTTTCACTTCCTGACATCTGAGCCTAGACTGGCAGCTCTCAACCCCAGGCACTGACCCTTGGCATACGACGGACACTCCTGAACACAGCTTCTTGTCTTTAGCAGTATGGCTTCTCCTCTCCGATCTTTTTAACATGCAAGTTGATTTGCAAAGACTGCAGAAGGGTCCCTTGTTCCATTTAAACAGTACATAGGAAGTATTTTAAAAGTGGATAGCCAGTTTACCAATGACTTCCTGTTTCATGAGATCAGTGGCCAGAAGTTGTTATTTAACTAGTTATTTAACTACTATCATGGACACAGGAAGAGGACTCCTTTCTGAAAACAGACTCTCTCAAAATCCCACGTATAGTTTGCTGAGCATTTACTATGAGTCTAGAAGTTTTACAGCAGTTTACTTACATAGTCATCACAGCTATTCTCATAGATACCTTTATCCTTATTTTATTTTTTAAAAATCCATTATGTCCCTTAGAATTCATTGCTTCCATATGTTTTACTATAATCAATTAATACTTTGAATTCTCTCATCAGCTCTCTCTCTCTCTCTCTCTCTCTCTCTCTCTCTCTCTCAAAAGTAATGTTTTCGGAAGACTGTAATAGCAGTCCATAGTTGTGCACCTGTAAAAAGCCAAATTGTACAAAGTTGTCTAATAGATGTCTTTGCAACAATTACATAAATGAAAAGAGAATAGCTACTGAGGCTGCTTATGTGACAACCAAGCACCTCATGGAATTTGGATTCCTTACTCTGGAGTGTTAGGGACCCAGTTTCAAAGGGCAAAACCATCTACCTGACTCTTAGTGACCCTGAAGAAGTGGAACAGCTTGTCCCTTAGGCTTTCCAAGCCTGTAAACCTTTACAACAGCAGGGCATCACAGCGAATTGGCCTGAAAATATGGTCAGTGTGTCTGTTTTATCTCCTAGGTTATTGTATAGTGCCTAGGGTTTTAAAGCTTTTTAAGTGGCCACCCACGGCACATTAATTGACCTCTAGTCACATAGAACAACAGAGGAAGGACAAGATTGAGGGACAAGAAGAAGAAGAAATGGACTGTGCTGCCAGTCATCTTTATGAACAACACTTTCCTTGGCCATAAAACCAGAAGAATGGGAGAGTGCCCAGCTACCATGACTGAGCATTGGGATCAAATGTTCCATCGAAGAATCCTGATCCAAGGGAGGTAAAAAAGCAAAATTCTCAAGTCTTCTAGACTTTCTAGAACCATGGAAGGTGGGTGATCCTCTGAAATTATTGTGCTGTGATCATCTTAAAGCAAAAGAAAAGTCTTCTGAAGACATCTTAAATCCTAACAAAAATGTAGATTAGCTACATTTAAAATCTACATTAAAATGTAGATTAGCTACATTTAAAAAGATTTGTCTTGTGCATTATGCTCTTTTAAGAACTATCTGTACAGGGTCAAAAGAATAGCAACCACTTGAGGATAAGACAGAAAGGTTGGAGCTCAGTGAGGTGATGTCAACAAGAGACGAAGAGCTCAGAAACAGAGGAGGACAATGGTTGCACACTTGAAGAATGTAATTGATATCACTGAATTGTACATATAGAACTGGTTGGATTTGTGTGTTTTTCTGTGTACAATGAGGCTTCAAAGAGTTCCTAGAAGCAGCCACCTTCAATTAATAGACACTGCTATAATGGTGATCTATGATTATCACTGGGAATTCATGATCAGAGGAGGGGGGAATATGCCTCGCTTGAGAAAGTGATTTCACTTCCATTGGTGGATAAATTAAGGTGGAGCAGCCTGCCCTTGAGAAAAATTTTACCTATATAGCTGCCCCAAGGGAGAATCCATGCAGAATGCTCTCACTGATCATGTATTCTTTGAAACCTTCCAAGTTTCTGGCTGCAGGCTATATACACTACCTGGATTTTAGATTTTGTCTTTTCCAGTTGTACAGCTTTCTTCAGAGACTACATCAGAATTAGGTGATTTGGAAACCCCACTGAGAGATGAATTAGTACCTAAAAGTCAAGGCACCCCCAAGAGACCCTGAGTTTCATCTTAAGCCTTAAAATAGTTGTGGTGCCATCTTGAGTACCCCATATTCTGACCCACATGCTGCCATGGTGAAATCCCATGGAAATGGAGAAGGACAGTAGCCCTGACCACCTCTGTGGTCATCGGGACAGACAGGCAGGAACAGGTTACAAATTAGAAAGACAGATGACAGAAGGACACGCACATTGAATAGATAGGAAAGGGGACAAAGGCTAGGTGAAGGAGAACTAGACACACCAAGGGGAAGGGTACAGGTAAGGAAGTTCCTCCTCAGAACAAGAAATGCAAATAGGAAGGTACCATGTCTTTTGTTCTCCTCCATTCTGTCCTGCTGGATCAAGAAAAGACCCTACCTGACTGCCTTTACCATGAGGCATTTGACAAAGCTCATGCAGAAGTTACTGTTTATGTTATCTCATCTGATGTAAGAACCAACCCACAACCAAGTCTATGCAAAAAGAACAAATCCTGCTTGGCTTTTCAGATCCGGTCAGACAGAGCCTCGATGGTGTGTCTCTTTGTTTCTCGTCTCTTTTCAGTTGCAGTTTCAGAATCGCTGGGCAAAATATTGAGTGATGCAGAAAGCATCAAGAGAAGATGGAAAGAGCATACAGAGTCCCTGTGCTCAGTTCAGGTAAACCTCGGTTCTTGCTACAAGAAGCTGAAAGAATTCACGTCACAGAAGCACTTTTGTAATCCAATGACCTTTTTGAGGGAAAGGAAATTTTTCTGGTTTTATAGCCTCAAAAGGGTACACACAATTTCTGGAATGCATGCCAGGTGGCCACCCTGGAGTTCACAAGTGGGCATGAGAAACCATGTGGAAAGAAAAACATCCACATGTACAGAACTGGAGAGTCCAGGAGACCAGGAACCAAACCCTCAGAGCATGTAGGCCTAGAACCCAAGTGCCCAATGGCATGTGGGCCCTCAGCAGAGCCAGAGCAGGCTCTGAGGGACACGTCCAAGCAGCACCTGCACATCCTGCCCCAAGACCTACCACAAAGGAGAAGGTATTGGTTAACCCAGTTGGCTGAGTTAGAACCCCCCCTGTGTGATGTCATGAGCCTGGACCTAGTCTGTGTGCCCAGGTGCACCTCTCTCCTGAGCCTGGGGGGCTTAGTTGGCACACGCCAATTCTGGGTTTTTCCTTTCAGTGTCCAACTGTTGCCTGATTTCTTTCCAACCTCATCTTTGCAGACATTGGGAGACAACCCTAATTGATCCTAATTCTAGCCACCTTTCACCTGTAGCAAAAAGAACTAATCAGTATTCCACCATTTCAGGAGGTAGTGAATGAGCAAGAACCAATGGTGCTGAATGGAGAGAGCCAAGAGACCCTGAGGTATTTGCCAGAAGCAAGGCTCCAGAAATTGATGGAATAGTGATTGAAATGTTTCAACAAGCGGATGAAGCACTGGAAGCACTTGCTTATCTGTGCCAGGAAATTTATCCTCATTACAAAAAAAGGTGACTGAACAGAATGCTCAAGTTATAGCATAATATAATTTATATTACATGCAAGTAAAATTTTTCTGAAGATCATTCAACAATGATTGTGGCAGTACCTTCACAGGGAGCTGCCAGAAGTTCGTGCCAGATTCAGAAGAGAATATGGGACAAGGGATAGCATTATTGATGTCAGCTGGATCTTGGCTGAAAGCACAGAACACCAGAAAGATGTCTATTTATGTTATATTGACAACACAAAGACATCCGACTGTTTGAACCAAAACAAACCTTGACAGGAATGGCATTCCAGAATACTTCATTGTGCTCATGCAAGAACTTGCACATGGATCAAAACGCACTTGTGCAAACAGAACAAAGAAGTACTGCGTGGTTCAAAATGAGGTGTGCATTAACGCTATATCCTCGAGTAAGCCCCAGTGGCGTAGAGGTTGAGTTCAGGACTGCAGCCTACAGGCTTGGTGGTTCAAATCCAGCAGCAGCTCCCCAGGAGCAAGACTGGGCCTTCCACTCCCACCAGAAGGCAGTGATGTCCCCCCTCAAAAAAAAAAGACTTACCCTCTTGCCATGTTAATCAATCTGTGTGTGAAGCAAACAATTGGATAAACTAGATTACAGAAAGAAAACTGTGGCATCAGGATGAGAGGAAATCTTATTAATAGTCTGAAATATGCAGGTGACTCACCTTGCTTGTTTTCTGAAAGTGAGGAGGCCTCAAAGCACTTGTTGAAGATTAAGGATTGGAGAGTTCTGTATGGATTACAATGAAAAGAAGACCAAAATCTTCACCAGTGCACCTAGGGGTAGCATGATCCGCAGAGAAAAGATTGAAGTTGCTAAGATTTCCATCTAGGATCTACAATAAATGCTCATGGGAGCAGCTGGCAAGAGATCAAATGGCACATTACATTGGGTAAATTTGCTATACAAGAACTCTTTATGGCTGAGCCCTGGTGGCGTAAGTGGTTGAGTGTGGAACTGCAGCCCTCAGGCTTGGCGGTTCAAATCCAGCGGCGGCTCTCAGGAGCAGCACTGGGTAGCACCCACGACCACCAGAGACAGTGATGCTTTAAAAAAAAAAAAACAACTCTTTAGAGTGTTGAAAAGCAAGGATATTCCTAGGGGGCACGTCCCCAGAGCCATGGTATTTTAGATAACCTAATATGCATATGAAAGTGGGAAGCTGAATAAGAAAACCAATGCATTTGAATCGTGGTGCTGGAGGCGAATATTGAAAGTACCAGGGACTGTCCAAAGAATAGACAAATCTATCTTGGAAGAAGTCCAACCAGAATTGCTCCTTAGAGGCAAAGATGGGTCAACTTCTCCTGCACTTTTGGCATGTTAGCAGCAGCAAGCGGTCCCTGGAGAAGGACATCGAGCTTGGTAAATTAGAGGGTCGGGGAGAAAGTGGAAGACCCTTGGCAAAATGGGTCGACACAGAAGCTTCCACAATGGGCTCAAATATAAGAACTATGAATTATGAAGATGGCACTTGACTGGGTAGTGTTTCGTTCTGTTGTAAACAGGGTCCGCACTAACTCAATATCACTTAACAATAACAAAATTGTTAGAATGACAAAATGACTCATGGAGGTTTTTAAACTATTTCCCACTAAACGAATAATACTGCCTCTAAAGTGAATGGTGTGGGTGTGTGTGTGTGTGTGTATGTGTGTATTATCTTAAGGATTTTTGAGGTCATTCTTATTGGAAGTCTTACTCTGAGAAAAATTAGTTCTTACAGCGTGGCCCTGTTCAATCCTTGCCCTCATGAAGTGAACACTACAGGTGTGGGCACTGTAGTAAAAGGCGATGAAATCAGATAGTGGCCAGCTATCCGAAAGAATAATGTTTGAGATCTTAAAAATCCTCTTCATATCAACAGCCATATAAATGAGGTGTCACCTAAGTCCACAGGGAAGGAACAAACCAGCCCATCCTATCCAAAGATTGTAAATAATAAAATCCAAGAAAGAGGAGAAAATTGTATGAGAACTTAAATTCTGACCACCCTGTCTGCAGAAGGATCTGGATGCCAATGAAAGACCAAAATCCATTTGCAGAGTCTCCACATGGTTGGGGCTTCAGTCGAACTCCATGAGATCACTGACTAGGCATGTGAATTGTCTTACCCACAGACAGCAGGGTTTGGAAAGTAGATTACTAAAGAGATAGAAAAGTTAAATTTTAACATATTACCGCTTATTTGGCCTTTTGGTCCATTTTAACTTTGTTCTACTTTCTATTATGTCCTACTTTCTTTTGGATATAAGTTTTTCTGTGTTTTGTTGTTGTTGGGAGGTATAATTTTCTTTATATTAAGTCTAGGATAGATAATTCATAGAGACAGTAACGAGATTAATTGTTCCCATGGCAGGGGATGTTGGTAGATAATGGAGAACTGATAATCATGGGTATGAGAATGAAAAAAATGTTCTAAAATTGATTGTGATGATGAAAGCACAACTGATTTTAATGTATCTAAATCATTACATTGTTGGGTACATGAATTATATGCCATGCCCCTAGAGGTGGTGCAGCACAGCCGCCGTGCCACCGCTGTACTATTAGAGGGCAGAGAGAAGAGGGGCTGTGCCATGTCTAGGCTCAAGGGTCTGAAGTGAACCACCTGGGACCTGGAGGGGGAGTGGGGAGGCTCCCCGTTAAGTCATTTTGCAGTAACAAGATCCTGGCAGCTGGATGACAGTGCACTCCTGCCGGCTGGTTAATTTAATGCATGAAGGCAGGTGATGTCCTTCTCGTGGACACTGGCCACAGTCACTGACTGCCTGCCACCATTCTGCCAAGACTCAGCCACAGATCACGGTGCAGACTGCAGCCCCTACTCTATGCCAGAAACACATCCCACTGTGAGAGGCACAGAAACTGCAGTGGGGGGCGGGGCGTGCAACACAGGCAGAGTTCAGCAGATGTGGGCTGAAGATGACCTGTGTGTGTCCCACATGGCCGCCAGATGAGGGGACTGCTGGGAGGGTGGAGGGGTCTGGCAGAACGAAGTGGAGAAGGAATCCTTTGGAAAGAATACAGTGAACTGAAGGCAGGGGGAAAAAAGAATTATATACCAATTAAACTACTAAATAAAAGTTATGTTTGATGGTAAACAGATGGTAAAGTGTTAGAAGTAGATGATTTTAGGTGAAGGGTGAATTGGCATTCTTTGTACTT
The DNA here is from genome assembly GCA_004026705.1 of Nesogale talazaci. Taxonomy (NCBI): domain Eukaryota; kingdom Metazoa; phylum Chordata; class Mammalia; order Afrosoricida; family Tenrecidae; genus Nesogale; species Nesogale talazaci. The sequence continues at coordinate 32,006 of PVJH01016479.1, forward strand.
TACTGATTCTTAAAACATTTCTATCTAATTGAAATTATTTTTAAATAAAAGTTTTTAATTGTTTTAAAAATTATGGAAAAATTCTATTATATTTCAATTCCATTTTTCCATGAATTTTTGAGACTTTCTTCTCTAACCTTGTGGTAGTGTGGGTAGACGAGAGAAACAAATCCAGGGACACTCCCATATGTATAAGAAAGAGTTTTATATAAAAGAGTAATTGTATATTAAGAGAACATGCCAACTCAGTCCAGTCCAAGTCCATAAGTCCAATATTAGCCCATATGCCGATACTAATCTATAAATTCCTCTGCAGACTCCTATGTGGTTTATATACAAGAACAATTGAATATTGAGAAAACATCCCAGCCTAGTCCAGTCCAAGTCCATAAATCCAACATTATCCCAAATGTCTGACACCAATCTATGAAATCCTCTTCAGACTCACAAAACACATACAATGATGTCTAATGCAGGAAGATCTCAGGCCAATGGGTTGGAAGTCTTTGGATCCAGTGGCAGTGTAAGCATCTCAGTGCTGGAAGGGGTCTCCATGTGGTTTCTCCAGCACCCAGGTCTGCATTAGGGTAGCTTCTTATTAGGGATGTATCACAAGGAGTCAGTCTTGTCAATAGAGAGTCTCCAAGGGAGAGAGTGTCTTCCATCCAAGGAGAAAATACAGGAGTTCCCAGAATCCTCAGGAGAAGGCCATGCTCTCACAGAGGCCTCATTGACGATGACCCGATTGACAGACTAGACTTCACCCCTACACTCTTCATCTTTTCAAGTCCCAAATTGACATTAGATTATGTAACGACCGCAACTATATATTATATATTTGCCTGTATCACAGTGCAGCTTATAATAATAATAATAATAATAATAATAATAATAATAATAATAATAAAAACACTCAACTACCATCAACAGGAAATTCATTAACTCAATGAGAGCACATTCATACAATGACATACAATATGCGATAATCTCATTTAAAAGGATGGCATTGATCTATATGTATGAGCATGGATGCATGTCCTGCATGTTCTTATTAAAAGAAAGAAGTTCATATTAAAGAGTCTATTATATAAAAAAGCACAGTTACAGACCATAAAATGTTTAGAACATCTATTAGAATCAGGAATTTGTCTGACATGAGATCAGAACTGTGCAACAGCAGTGTAAGTGACAGAGTACTTTTAGTTTCTGTTTTATACATGCCTGTGTTCTTTATTTGTAGATGCATGTATGACTTTTACAAGAAGAAGCATTCACTATATCCATTTGAAATTTCAAATTTCCTTGAGGCCAAGATTCCATGACTCACCCAACCAACACAAACTGACTGTCTTCATGAAAATCTCAGTCCCTGTCCTCATGTAAAAGGTTAAAAAAAATCCCATTGTTGTCATTTGTTTACTAGCTGCCAATATTGTGTCAATCCATTTTCTTGAGGGCTTTCCCTTCTTTTGCTGTCCCTCTGCTTTAGCAGACATGATGTCCTTCTCCAGGAACGGGTCTCTCTTGACAATATGCCCAAAGTAGTTAAGACAAAGTCTTGACATCTTTGCCTCTAAGGGACATTCTGGCCTTATGTTTTCCAAGACAAATTTATTGGTTCTTTTAACAGTCCAAGGTACTTTCTTTCTTTTTTTGGGGGGGGGCATCACTGCCCTCTGGTGGGAGTAGGAGGCCCAACCTTGCTCCTGGATTTAAACCGTCAACCCAGTGGGCTGCAGTCCTGCACACAATCGCTACACCAGGGCTCAGCCCCCCAAGGTACTTTCAATATTCATCTTCAATGCCATAATTCAATGCATCAATTTTTCTTCAGTCTTTTTTATTCAATGTCCAAATTCCACATGCATATGAAGCAATGGAAAATACTTGGGTCAGGCACTGCTTAGTCCTTAAAGTAACATCTTTGCTGTTCAATACTCTGAAGATGTCTTGCGCCATAGATTTACCTAATGCAATGTGTCTTTGGATCTCTTGACTGTTACTTTCATGAATATTGATTGAGGATCCAAGCAAGACAGGATTCATGACAATTCAACCTTTTCACTATTTATCATGATGTTTCCTAATGGTCCAGTTATGAGGAATTTGGTCTTCCTGAAATTGAGTTGTAATTTATACTGAAGGCTTGATCTTGATCTTGATCAGCAAGTGCTTCAAGTGCTTCTCACTTTCAGGAAGGAAGATTGTATTAATTACATATCAAAGACGGTTAATAGGCCTTCCTCCCATTTTGATGCCACATTCTTCTTCATATAATCCAGCTTCTCTAATTAATTGCTCAGCACATTGATTAAATGAGTATGATGAGAGCATACAAACAACCCTAATCTCTCAAAAATCAAACTCACTGCCACCAAATCTATTCCAATTCATAATAATTCTACGGGAAAGAATAGAACTATCACTGTGAATTTCCAAGACCATCACTCTCTATGTGACTAGAAAGCATTAGCTTTCTCTTATGGGATGGCTGTTGGTTTTTCAACTGCTGATCTTTCAGTTAGCAGCCAAACCTGTAACCCCTTCCACCCCTGGGGCTCTAGGTGGTGGCTGTGGGTGTTGACTATGAAATTCTTTCACTATTGCAGTAGGCTCAGAAATGCTCATGATAAAATGAGGAAGAAGGAAAGAGTGGAGTAAAGCAGAAAAGAAGGAGTCAAGCTTAATTTAATGCTGACAAACTACAAATTGTGGTGTTGGCTAAAAATACGGAATATATCAGAATAGTCCCATTCTTCTGGATTTGGAGAAGAGGGAACACACTCTGCTTGTGGGAAGTACAACTAGAGTGCTCCTTACATGCAAGGACAGTGACACTTTGTCTTTCTTGCTTTTTGGACCCATCATCAATAGGGCATCATGGTTGGTAAAGCAGAGAGTCCGTGGGAAGGAGGGAGACTTTTAGTAAGATAGCTAGGCACAGTGGATGGAACAACAGACTCAGACATACTCAAAGGTTGTGAGGACAGCAGAGCCAGACAATGTTTCCTTCCATTACATACGGTCACTTTCAGTAGAAACTGTTTCGAGGCAACCGACAAGAAAGCACACAAAGATAAACACTATGGAAGATAATCTCACTGACTAAAACTGGAAGGTGGAGGAAACTAAAAAAAGAGAGAATGCAAGATAATTTTAGTTTTGCTCAGCATAGGGAGCCAGTAGATATTATCTAAGAAAATATGAGATTAAAAGCATTTAGATTATGCAGTGGAGCCCTGGTGACTCGGTGATGAAAGCATGCAACTGTTAGTGAACCAAAAGACCAGCAATGCGGGCCTTCCAGCTGCTCCATTAGAGAAAGATAGGGTAGCATGCGTCTACTGAAATGCATGGCTCTAGGGGCACTTCTACTTTGTCCTACAGCGCCACTACGCCTAGGAACCGACTCAAATACAAGACATTGGATTTAGAGTATACTATAGAGAAAAAGGAGATCAAACACAGAAGGAGCAAAGATAAAGACAAATAGGCTTATCTCATCTAAAAGCACAATTTCACTCTGTGCTGTAAGACACAGTGACCCAGAAAGATTGAGAGTAAAAATTTAGGCCAAGGTGTACCTGCCAAATGCAAGCAAAAAAAGAGGGATTGAGGGTTTGCTATCAGATAAGGTAGAATTCCAGCCAGGAAACATGAAGTACAAAAAGGAGGCGACTCTAAATCCACGCTGCCCAATTCAGTGAACAGTAGCCATGGTTGACTACTGAGCACTTGCTATGTGGTTAGTGTGACCAAAATGTTATTCTACTTCAACAGAGTACAGAGCACATTCCCTCATCCTAGGCAATCTCATTGGATTGTCCTGTTGGCAACTCAGAAAATCTTGAAATTTATTGATCATCTTCACCAACTATTTTCCAGAGTTGCAGATGCAAACATACTAGAAGAATATTTGGGGGGGCTTAAAAGAGTGGACTGAACTCATAATGATGGGGAGACCAGTGCACAATGAATAGTTATCATTATCTATGTACAAGTAATGGAGCTTCTACTTTTTCAAAGCAGAGACAACAGGAAGTTGCAAAGAGAAATAGCCAAAAACCCACTAATAAGAGAAGACTTTCAAATAGAAAATTGCAGCTCTAAACAGAGTAAATGGATGGAGGGGAGGAAATAATCCATTGATACTGAAACTGAAAAAAAATTGTAGAAGCAGAATTAGTGGGCTTAAAGTTCAGTTCACTTTTTTAAGTCTCCCAATACTCTTCTAGCATGTTTGCATCTGCAACTCTGGAAAATCGTTGGGGAAGGTGCTCAATAAATTTCAAGACTTTCTGAGTTGCCATAAAAGGAGTTATGGGCAAATAGGTAAGTGCCTTAAATCTTCATGAGCTGACTAACTGTAAGAGTAGGGGTGAGAATAACAATTCATGCAAGTGTTTCTGAAGAAAGTCTTGGAATAAGCATTTATTTTCTGGCTTCTTTAACAGAGTACCTGGTTCTTCAAGGAGAAGTCTTTGTTCTGCCTCAACTACTCACCCTATTTAAATTCCTCAGCTCTCACATCCACTAGAAAGACAAGGCTCCTGACTCAGCTGACATTTCCCCTGAAAATACAGAAGTTATTTGCAAAACATTTCTTCAGACTTCCTGTCGCAAGCCCACAGATTAGTGACCTGTAGACTCATGTTTTGGTGTCCTCATTGGGGCAAGGTATAAAGGCACACCATTTAGGTCTCCTCTAAATTAAAGTCCAACCCCCTTTGGCTTCTCAACATCCAGTAATCTAAAGAAGCTGCAATGGTTCCAAGGAGATTGGAATAGACAGAACCAGATGGAGCCTTACCAAAGACACAAAGTCAACCCCACTTCTTTTTGCTGATAAGGACCCTGTCCTTAACAAATATTTTCCCAACACTAGAAAATCATAGAAAAAGCTTGATTGGTTTTCTTAAAATTAAATATAATTAATAGGCTTTTAACGAAACATGACCCTGGGGGCCCAGGATTGCTTGTAGAAGAAGACTTCTTCCACCTGTATAATTCCCTTTCTAGGAGTCATAAATTACGCTTGTTAGGGATCCTGATGAATCTTCCCAGTTGGCATTGCAAGAGGTTGCCTGAAGAGCAATGCATGTGGTCTAGCCATCCGAAGGCTCCATCAGCTTGTATTGTAAATGCTGTTTGTTTCTCATTTCAACTCATGTATGGTAATCTTTCCTTCTAAGGACCAGGCCTTAGGTTGGTCACATGATTGCGGAGCGCTAAGGGCAACTAGGACTGAAGCATAGGTCACAGAAAATATCCTCCTCACAAGGACACTTGCTCTTGACTCGTTGGGTGGCCCGTAATTCATGTTTGTGGATGGTCAGTTTCCATACCTTGGTCAGCCATTCTCTGCTGCAGCAAATAATGATCGGATTGCTCTCAGTAGGCATGAAACGAATACACACTGTCCACTCTGAGAGGATGTGGTCATGAGTATCACATTTGCCAACACCAGGACATCTCTACGGAAGAAGGCCATACTAAACTTGAGTTTTAGCACAACTCCCTGAGTGGCGTGAAATCTCTGAAGCAGTGGGTCTCAAGGGTTGGAGAGGGCCAAAAAATGAAAGATAATAATAATCTGGGAAGATGACGGCATTATTTAAGTACCTATATACTTGTGTATAAGCTGAGTTTTTCAGCACATTAAAAAAATTTTTTTTTGGGGGGGGGGGGGCATCACTGTTCTTTGGTGGTCGTGGCCAGCGCTACTCCTGAGAGCCACCACTGGATTTGAACCGCCAAGCCCACAGGCCGCAGTCCCACACTCAACCACTTACGCCACCATGGCTCAGCCCTCAGCACTTTTTAAAATGCAGTTTTTGTGGTAGAATTAGATGCCTCAGCTGATATTCAGGTCATCTTAGAATATGCGGTAAATAGGTACTCTCAGGTCCCACTGGGACTTCTATAGAATGTGGTCTCCTTTCAGGTCAGCCTTTGTTTTGGGAGGCAACCGAGAAACATACAAGACAATGTCTAGAAATAAGTATAGAGGGAAGTTTGCACCAAGCAGACTTTGTAAATGATTTTCTGTTCACACATATTGACTGGGTGCTAGGCAACTGCTTCAACAGGGAGATGGAAGCTGTTTGGCTAAAAGCAATACTCTGAAGCCAACTTACTATCTCTCTCTTTCTTGACAATAGTTTCTCAAGTGGCTTGGACCGGTTGAAATCTACTTCAAATGAACACCAAGTGCAATTCAGAGTAAAATAAATCTCATGTGCCCAATACGAAGAGCGAGCACTACTTTTTGCAGTGGTTGGATGAACTCATTGAAGGTAGCCCTTGAATCCAATGTATTCAAGTAAATCAGTGTTTGGTTCTTTCCCTTAGATTTCTCTTGTGAAGATGGCCACAAAGTCCTCATGGTGTGCAGGACTTTGAGAATTCTCATGTGTATGTCTAAGAAAATGGCATGTTCAGTCTCCTAGATAATTGTTAATCTATCTTCCATCGTTCCTGTCACTTGGGGTAGAGCAAGGAACATGTCCATCAGGTTGTTTCTTAGACTGCAAGGTCTGGTCCAAAGGCGGGCCCCTTCCTTCATAGTCACAGAGCATGATGCTGGCTAACATAAAGATCCCTACCACCACTCACTGTCATTGATCAACCCTGTCTAGTGGCAACCCCAAGGGCATCTGAGGAGAACTGTGCCCTTTAGGGGTTTTAGTGGTCAATCTTTAGAATTTTATCATCAAGTTTTTCTTCTGAGGGAATCAAGCTGGAGCTCCAACCTCTGGGGTAACAATGAGCTAAACTAACTAGTTATACCAACTATAAATATCCCACCATAAAAAATAAGAATAAATTTAAGTATGACAATCCCTTAGTCCAATTCCATCATTTTACAGAGCAGAGACTGGTGACACCTCTCTTGGTGGCAAAGAAGCATCAGAACATCTCGTGATTGGAACCTAGAGGACCAGCCTATTAGAACATATAACTTTTGAAATGTGACCAAGCTAAAAAATCCCATGCTGCAGTGACACCAATTTTGCATTCACATCAGGAAACATCTTTTATAGCTGGAATTCAAAGCAGTCTTACCCACATAAGTGTCTCTCACAATTTGAAATTTTACATCGCTGTGGTTTATGGCCTAAGCTAATTTTTGGTCACCTGAGGAAACAATCTTTTTTTTTTTGGGGGGGGGGGGCATCACTGCCCTCAGGTGGTGGAAGTAGGAGGCCCAGCCTTTGCTCCATAGAGCTGGAATTGAACCTCCATCCCAGTGGGCCGCAGTCCCGCGCACAACCACTATGCCACCGGGGCTCAGCCCTGAGGAAACAATCTTATTCTTGCTCATTGACCAAAATTGCAAACTGTTTCTAAACCTCACTACTCCCTCCACCCCCAGCATCTGATTTGAAAAATTTTAAGATATCTCTCAAAAGTTTTGCCATTTTGTACAGCTTTTTTTGGTTGTCTTCTTAGCATTTTCCTTGTGTCTTTGCTTTTTCATACTTCAAACAAATGATTTTAATGTTGTTCGTGCTCAATGCTTTCATAATAAACAATAGCTAACATTTAATGAATGCTGCTGCAGGGCAGACCCAAAACATTTCATATGAGCATCATACCAATGAATGAGATATGTATTATTATTTTATACCTTATAAGAGAAGAAGCAGGTGCACTGAATGGTGAGGAATTTTCCCAGAGCTACAGTGCTAGTGACCCACACAGCGTCAGCACAAGTTAGAATCAACTCCACAGCAACTGCTCACAACACCGCCTGTGACCGCCAGATGGGACGGTCTGACTCAGGGTCCAAACTCCTCACCTCTGTTCCATACTAGCTCAACTAGTATCTAAACATAGCAACAAAAGAGGGAAAAGTTTTTCCAAAGTCTAGTGCAGAAATGAAGCAAACAAAACAAAAACCTTACACTCTGGTGTGGTTGTTGTTAGGTTTCATTTAAATAGCTTAAATGTATATTTCATTTAAATAGCTAAAATGTATATTATTACAATTTAAATGACCTTTTTTACTGAACACTAGGGCGCTGGTGAAAACAACATAACATCTTATTTCCGTCATTACAGGGGTTGGACCTGGGTCTGTTTAGGAAACAGCACAATGGAGGTAGCTTTCTAATCTTATCTTGCAATTTGATCCCAACGAAGGCAGCACCGGCAGCATGCAGCCCAAGGGCAAAAATTGCCCCAGCCTCATGCCCCAATAGAGGTTAAGAACTCATTCCCAAATCCCACCACAATACATAGTGACTTGCTTTATTTTCTTTCCTTAGCAACAAAATAACCCATTCTATTTTCAAGAGTGGTCACTTCGGGCCATCTAAGTTGGGGAGGATGCCTGTCCTTCATTCACAGATTGCTAGGTGATCATATTCTGGCTTCCCTAAATTCCTGGCCATTTGGGGAAAGGTATGATGCCTCACTAACCCCTCAGGATTTTTTTCTATGAAGTTCTCATGCTCACCCCAGTGGTTGCAGGCCATCGTTGCTCAGGCAGTGAGTGACATTTGCTCTGTAGAGTAAGGTCATGTCCGCACCGGCATAGCTGTTGTCCAGCAGCTTGTCAAGAGCTCTTCCTACTCCGTCACATCCGTTGACTATCTGCAACCTGCGGGGTCACAGAAAAAATGCTTCACTCTCAGTATTTACGAGTCGGTTGCTCATGTTTCATGCAGTTTAAAAGTACAAAGATAGATCCATCTAATCAGAGTGAGCGAGCTAGAAAATAGCTGTCTGGCACATGTACATTCTTTCTGTAATGTTGGTTTCCACTATCTTAATCTCCACAGATCAGTAATCACTCTTCACTGCCTTTCATAGCAAGGAAAAGTAATAACCAGCCTAATTATTCCTGGTAATTGAGTTAAACATTGATCAGATTCTTTGCATTCATTATCAAATGCCCTTGCTTCTCTAGCAATGCTTTGTTCTTTGTCCAATAATATAATGCATTGTTTGATGCGGCAAGTAATCACACACAGACCTAATGAGCCAGCAACCCCACTCTGGATAGATACTCAACATAAATTAATCAGATGCCAAGAAAAGGCGTTTGTAAAGATGTCAATCATTTCATTCATAACAGCTCCGAACTAAAGACTACTACGTGTCCATCAAAAGTCCAATGCATAAGTAAACGATGGAATATTTACATAATGGGAAATTAAACAGCTATAAAAATGAACTATTACTGCATGTGACAATTTAGATTAGTTCCATGTACATAATGTTGAACAAAAGAAATCAAGTGGAAAAGAGCACATGCTTCTGATTCCATTTGTGTTCAAATCAAAAGCAGAAAGATGACAGATCAAGATCACAATACAGTTTCTCTCGGTGAGGTCTTGACAGGTAGGGTTCACAAGGCATTTGGAATGTTGCAAGTACATTATATCTTTCTCTTGTTGGTAGTTACTATAAGAATTGATAAGCAACACCTTTTTAACATAAGTTATAACTTTATCAAAAAATAGAATAAAAAGAAAGCAAACAGGTCCATTTTGCATCGAATGGATTTCCCTTTTCTTTTACTGCAGAGAGAAACAACTATCACAAAACTAACCAATAAATGAGAAAGAAATGTTAGAGAAGGAAAATCCAAACTCAGCATGGATATGAACTTTAAAAAATTGGTAGAAAAATGAAAGGTCAAGAAGTTATAACCTTCATTCACTCTACACCTAAATCATCCCATGGCGTTAAATTAGAAAAAATATGTTCATCTTAGAGGATATTCATATTCAATTTAGAGTTCATATTCACTTTACAGTCGGGGGAGAGGTGACCCTAGCTCTAAATGCATTACTCAGTTGTCATTCACAAGAACCAAGTGAAAATCCATCATAAGCTTAGCTTTGTGGATATGTGCAGTTGTTGCTTTGCATGGTTAGGCATAGAATTCCGTTTGTGTTCACTCCTTACTGACAGTAAGACAAACTAGTGATGTAAAGAGAACTGAAGACCAAGTCATTGCTGAGAGGTTAGTGTGCAGCATAACTCTGCCCTAACCAGAGTGCCATCAACACTTCCAAGTTCAAAGAAAGCCCTTCTTCACGAAGTCAACCTAATTTACAGCCAGGACTCTTTATTAATAATAATAATGTGGGCTAAATCTAGATTTTGAGATATAAAGTGAACCATATAATAAATCCAAGCTTAATTAGGCTATATTTACCATTGAATGAGACCTTGGCTGGCAACACCCATCCCAGAATCAACAGTTGTGGAGGGAGATCCATCTAGTATTAGAAACGAAGTGGAATTAAAAACACACCTGCATCTGTGTGCTGAGTCCCATGGCAATTACATTTTCTGCTAGAATCTAGTCCAACCACTGCCATTTCTCACCTGTACTACCGTCATCACCTGCTCCTAATTAGTGTCTTTGCTTTGCATTCTAGTCTCTCAGCAAAGCAACTAGTGTGGTCTTCTCGAAACTCAAGTTTTACCAAAACCTTTCTCTGCTCAAAAGCCTTTTTTTTTTTTTTTTTGGAGGGGGGGGGGGCATCACTGCTCTCCGGTGGTGGGAGTAGGAGGCCCAGCCCCACTGCTGGAATTGAACCTCCGTCCCAATGGGCCGCAGTCCCGCGCACAACCACCGGGGCTCAGCGCCAAAAGCCTTTAAAGGCTTCCATCAGCCTCAAAAATAAAACCCATGTTCCTTGCAGTGAGTTAGAAGGCTCTCATCATTTGACTTCCACTAGCCCTTCAATTCTCTTTAGGAAGCTCGTTCCATTTCACTGTGTCCACTCCAGCCAACGGGTCCCTTGCTGATACACAATGTTGCTTGCTCCTCCTTTGCATTCATTGTTCAGCTCTCACCTCCCTTTGGAAACTTTGCTGACTAAATGAACTTCTTCAAACATATCTATTACCTTACTCTGCTTTAGGGTTTTCTTTTTATCATGTCTGTCAACACCCTGAATATATGTTTGTGCTTAGTTAAAGAGACCCAAGTAGTACAGCAGTGAAGCTCTTGGCTGCTAACTGGAAGACCAGTGGTTCAAACCCACTAGATGATTTGTGGGAGAAAGATGTAACAGTGTGCTTCCATAACTATTCAGAGAGATGATAGAGAGATGATAGATATAGATAGATAGATAGATATGGATGACCATCAAGTCGATTATGTGTCATAGCAACCTTATAGGGCTGAGTAGAACTGCCCCTGTGGCTTTCTGAGACTGTATCTCTATAGGAGTAGAGTCCCCTCTTTCTCCTGCTATAAAGATTGCAGCCTTGGAAAGCCTGGGGGATAGTGAGTTCTCCTCGATTCTGCAGGCACACCATGTGTAGGAATCGACTCAATAGCAGGAAGTTTGGGTTTCAGGCTTTGTCCTCTAGAATGTGAGCTCCCTCTACTGGGAAGTAAGAACTTGTTTCTTTTCACTCTTGTATCCCCAAAGTTGGCTGGTATAAGACTAGTGTTCAAAAACTGCTTAATGCTTGGTCAGTTGTTTAAATGAGCTTATCAAATTAGAAACTAATCATTTCTTTTATTTTTAAGTGTTAACAGTTTTTTTGACAAACAATTCACATATCCTACAATTCAATGGGTTAGACATAATCAAAACGAGTTGTGTGTAAAAAGGAGAGGAGGGCTGAGCCCCGGTGGCATAATGGTTGAGTGCGGGACTGCGGCCCACTGCCTTGGCAGTTCAAATCCAGTAGCAGAAAGGCTGGGTAGCTCCCACAATCACCAGAGGGCATTGATGTCCTCCCCCACCCAAAAAAAAAGAACCCTGTCTTTAAAAAAAAAAAAAGGAGGGGAAAAGGAAATAAAGAGGACATGGATAGGGGTGGGGGAACAAGGCACTAACCCACCCATGGAGATTATTGTTATGTCTTCACAGGGAAAGAAGAGAGGGACCAGACCTCAACCAAGGTGCACCAAGACTTGAAGACAACATACCAGAATGAAGAAGCAAACCAACAGGGAGGTCAGCAGGACCAGTCCCAATCCCAGCTATGTGGACCCATTGCCAGAAGAATGTACTAAAGAGGACAGCCCTGGTGTACAGCTTGGGGGAGAGGTGAGTCTGCTCAGAGCACAAGGGAGCAAACTAACAAGGAAGGCAAGAGAGAGAGAGAGAGAGAGAGAGAGAGAGAGAGAGAGAGAGAGAGAACTGCATCAAGGCCCACCAAGTCATGGGGACCCTATTCCTGCCCAGAGCAGTCAATGCACAGAGAGGACTGTAGGACCAGTCCTACCACAAGACTTGGAGTTCCCTCACTGACCCATAGCACTTTGGGGGATAACACTGGAGAGACAGCAGGAAGGACACCTTGTCTGACTACCTCCCCCAACACTGAAACCTGAAGGGAGTGCAACAGAGCAGCAAGGGGAGCAAAGTCCCCAAGGAATCTCAAAAATAGACTTTGGGAGAGGTCTTGGCACTGCATCAAACCTGATAGGAAAATAATCATAAGGGTCGGCAGACAGACCTGAAACTGTAGAGGTTGGTTTTTTGTTTTTTTTTTTCATGTCTGTCTATATACAATAGGCAGGATAACAATCCCAAGGAGAAAACAATGGGACCGATGGTTCCTGGGGGACATGGGAAAGAGGGAAAGGCAGGGGTGAACCAACAAACCCAGGGACAAGGGAACAACAAGTAATCTAAAATTAATGGCAAAGAAGGCATAGAATACCTGTTGGGGTTTGATCAATTGCAATGTAGTTGAGAAGAATTACTGAAAACTGAGTGAAGACTGAACTTGATAGTGGGACAACAGGAAAGTAAAAGGAAATAGAGAAAATAATAGAAAGCAAAAGACATTTAGAGAGGTATAAATATAGGCATGTAAATATACATATAACGATAGGGGCATAATTCTATGTACCTATATTTATATGTTAAATATTAAGGTAGCAGATGGACATTGGGCCTCTACTCAAGTCCTCCCTCAACACAAGAACACTTGGTTTGAACAGCCTGATGTTTTGTGATGCTCACCCTCCCAACACAATCGCTGAAGACAAAAATGGGTGCATAAGCAAATGTGGTGGGTGCCTGGCTATGGAAAGATACAGCATCTAGGGTCTTAAAGACTTGAAGTTAAATAAGCAGTCATCTAGCAAAGAAGTAACACACATGGGAGAAGCACACCCACCTGTGTGATCATGAGGTATCAAAGGGGTCAGGCATCAGAAGACCTAAAATCAGTGATCATATCAATGGGAATGAAGGGTGTCAAAGTGGAGACCCAAAGTCCATCTGTAGACAGTTGGACATCTTCTCATGGAAGGGTCACAAGGATGGGATGAGTCAGCCAGGGTGCAGTACAGCATTGACATAACATGGAGCATTCCTCTAATTCTTTAATGCGTCCCCCACGCCCCTCTGCCCACTATCATAACCCCAGTTCTACCTTACAAATCCAGCTAAACCAGAGCATGTACACCAATGCAGACAAGAGCTCTTGACACAACTAATCCAGATAACCTCTGGACCATTAATGAAAGTAGCGATATCATGAGGGTAGGGAGATGGTGCGGGGGGAGAGGGGAGCTAATCACAATGATTGACATATAACCCCTACCCACCCACCCACCCACCCATACCTGGGAGGTAACGTATGGTGTAAGATATGAAAATAATAAATTATCAAGCATTCATGAGGGTGGGAGGATGGGAGAGGGTGGGGGAAAAAATGAGGAGCTGATACCAAGATCTCAAGTAGAAAGAAAATGCTTTGAAAAGGACAGTGGCATATATGTACAAATGTGCTTGACACAATGGATGTATACATTATTATAAGAGTTGTAAAGCCCCCAATACAATGTTTTATTAGAATAAAAAATGAAAGAATGGAAGTAAACCTAGAAAAAAAGAAAGAAAAGTATATAAAACAGCAACAATAAAATAAAACAGAAAAATCTCAATAGAAAAGAAATAGAAAGACAACGATAAAAAGCTAGAACAAATTTAAAATGGATCAAAAGTGAGAATAAATGATGAGGTGTAAAATTTTAGCCTAAATACAGCTACTTTCCAATGGGCTCTGTCTGCTATATAAAGTCATTTTCAAGTTATATATATTTTTTGAGTTATGGCCTTATCAACAGTCTTTTAGCAAGGGCATGTGTAGATGAACTGATGTTTATAACATTTAAAAAGGCAGTGGAATATGTGTGAGAAACTGTAACTTGTTATAAAATATAAATCAAGCATAAAGTTTTAAGACACAGACTATGCCAAAATTTTTGACCATAATGTCCTGTGTCTAACAGCAAACATACATGTGTATATCAGGGTTGGAGAGCTATATTCATTGCTTGGATGTAGCAAGATGCCCCTTGCCATTCCTAGACAGATTCCATCTGGTACAGGGATATTGTTACTTTAGCTTTGCCACTGTTGAAGAGAAATATGCACATACATTACCATTCTTTGCAGAAAGAAACAGGACAGCAAGTTATGGTGTAGGTGAGAGGTTGTTTTTGTACAGCCAGGAAATGAACAATGCTTTTTACAGTTTCAAAGAGTCTAAATATTGCAACTTGCTTCCTTCCATGATAAAGTTACAGATCCTACTCTACAGAATCCAATTGATGAATATGACATTGGAAAAAGTGGAGAAGTGTTAGATATTCATAAAAAATAAATAGAGAGTATAGGCATCTGATTTGGCTTTCTGAATCAACTCATTTTATAAGGGTGGTAGATGTCCTAACACAGATTAGAGTGAAAACATTTTTGCAAAGACCAAGAGAAGATACGTTGGCAAGACAAATATAAGCCTTGACTATTGGGAAGGCCATCTTAAAAATGAATATAAAACAAACTATGAATGAAAAAACAAAGAGAAGTTCAGTGGCCTCAAGAGTGTGGCTCCAAGAATGCTCCTTTGAGCTTGGCAGAAATTGATGAACAAAAGACTATGCTTACCAGCCTCCCTTGCACCTAGCATGACCAGGGTCCTGGGACAAAGTTCTATTGGGTGAAGAAAAAACAAAGACACGCGCCATAAATCTGTAACTAGCTTCTGCACTAAAGGAAAGTGCCTCTGCCCCTTTGCCCTCCCTTATTTCCATTTTCTAGGAATTGAAAGTTGTAGGTTAAGACTATAGAACCATCTTTCCATTCCCAGGCCTCTCAGAGATCAGTACATTTTTCTAAGAGCAGAGTAGCTAAGTTGCTATCTGGTTTAAGCTATTGCATTTGGTTGGGGAGAAGGCTCTGCTACTTGTCTTGTAAATTAGATAAAATATACAGGAACATTACATTGTCAATGGTCTTGAGTGTATGTGCATCTATATGCACAGTGTCTTTGAACACAGGGTGATGTTAAAGTCTTTACAGTCAGATAAAGGCAATCTCATATCCCTGAGATCTTGTAGGATTGTATTTGCACACTATTTCACAAGACTGGAAAAAAGCATTCATATGGTTTTCAGTAACTAATTTTATGGTTATGAGGTTTGAATTTCAAGTTCTGGACAATCTCAAATTAATTTTTGTGAAATAAGATAAGGAATGAGCTTGTTGTGGTGGCTGTTCTAATGAGTTCCCTGTTACCAAGCCTTATTTCTTTAATAATTCAGCATTTTTGTACTGATTTGAAAAGATGCCTTGATTAGTTATTTATATATGCATTCTTTTTTCACTTGGCAAACATCAACAGAAAGTGCATGTGTCAAGCACTGTAATGGATTTGGGGGAGATAGTGATGAACAAATCAAATTCTGTAGCACAATAGTACAGGGAGGTTTGCGGGAGAGAGCATCAGCAGGTCAACAGATAAAGAAATAACAGTGCTTCAAGGAAAAAAAGTCAACGCTGAGCGGGCAATGGAGTGAAAATTGGGCCAGCTCCCTCCTTTCTTGCATATTCAGATTAAAGGGGGGCTTCTGGGACGGATGCTGGAGATTAAAGGAGATGGAGTCCCTGCAGAGTAAGGTCTTCTTAGCACAGTAAAAATTGGGGCCACCCAGGAGTCTGGAGGACAAAGGATTTGAAGGAAACACGCTGACCATGAAGAGACTGTGAGAAGAAGGGAATGAGGAGACTGTAATACCTTGCCAGCAAGAGTTGGAATATGGCTCAATTTCCAAGTGCATGGAAAGCCAACAATTTACATAAACTTAATTATATGTTAGGTGACGATCCTAGATGCTTTGAGATTAGAGCTAATAAAAGAAGGAGGAAGACTTCAAAAAATGACTTGGAGGATTGCTACAGTGAATCTGGGGAACAAAATTCATGCATTTTGGAGTCTACTTCAGATCTGTTTTGTCCATCAATCTTTTTATTCCCACGTGTGATCATTGACTGCACCAGGCTTCTCAGTGGTTTGGCAGTTGAGACTTAGTAAACTCCTATGAGAAAAAATCTCCTAATATAATATAATCCATTCCAATAATGGCGTCTGCTACAAGCAGTCAAGAAGTTGTAAGATTAGACTAGAGTGCAACCCTGTCACTCAAGTCACAGCCTGATATAGCTGAAAGGAACTTTCCTTGGGGCTGTGGCCTACATCCTATACAAGTGGAGGCTTTGGGAAAGCTTATTTCCTTTTTTGCAGGGTCTGGATCCTGCATCTGACTCATCAACCTCTGCTTCTTTGGACTTAAGCTAATAGCCTGGTCTTTTGCCTGACTACCTTGGGAATCTTCAGTGGCTTGTCATCTGTCCTGCTGATCTTAGAGTGATTCACTTCTGCAATCACCAGCCTGGCACCTTCCTGTAAATCTTAGATTCATCAACTCCTGCAGTTCCATGAGTCAAGAGTAGTCTCTTGTCTAAAATCTACCCACGGACTTAGTACCGAGTTGGACTTGGACTTGGCCATTTCTACCATGTGTGCTGATGAAAACCAAGGGATTCAGCCTTCAATATAGATTACAACTCAATGTAAAGAAGACCAAAATCTTGGTCCAATAGATAGCATCATGATAGATGGAGAAAAGATTGAAGCTGTCAAAGATTTTGTCTTGCTTGGATCCACAATCAAAGTAGCAGCCAAGAAATCGAAAGACACATTGCATTAGGTAAACCTGCTGCACAAGACCTCTTTAGCATGTTAAAAAGCAAGGATGAAACTTTGAAGACTAAGATGCCTGTGGTAGTTACAAATCTGGTGTCAATTTTGGACTTGAGAGTATTAAGAGTAAAGGGCTGCAGTCTAGTCTGTCAATCATAGCCAATGAGGCCTCTGTGTGAGCATGGCCTTCTCCTAAGAATTCTATTTTTTTCTCCTTGGAGATGGGAGACACTTTCTCTATCTACTTACTCCCTGAGAGAAGCTCTACTGACAAGACACATGGAGCTATGCCCCTCAATGCTGGAGAAGCCACATGGACCTACCCTGATGCAACCAGACCCCTGGAACCAGAGAAGCCACATAGAGATCTCTGCCAGTGCTGAGATGCTTACAACACTGGGTCCACAAGACTTCCAACCCACTGGTCTGTGATCCTCCTTGATTCAGCATCATTGCAGGTATTTCAAGACGAGGACATTACTGATTGATATCAGACATAGGGGCTAGTATTTGACTTATGGACTTGATCTGTACTGCACTGGGGCATTTTCTCAATATTCAATTGCTCTTCTTTATAAAATTCTTTCTTATATACATTGAATGTCTATAAATTTGTTTCTCTAGTCTACTCAGACTAACACAGTACCCCTGCCTCAAGGATAATATTTTCCATCATCACATATGCATGCAAAAGTTGTACATTGACTAAAGAAGACCAAAGAAGGATTGATGCATTTGAATTGGAGTATTTGAGAAGAGAGTTGAAAGTCTCATGGATTGTCAAAAGGACAAACAAATCTGTCTTGGGATAAGTAAGGGCAGAGTGCTTAATTCTAGATTTTGGAAGTTTCTTTCTCTTTTTGTTATTATTATTATTGTAAAGGGATCTTTTGTTATAAATTCTAATACAATTTTTGTTTTTTCCTAGTAACTATATCTGAGAGGATAAAAGGTATTGAGGAGAGAGGAGTTGATCACATATTTTCTCTGGTCCCCCAGTCTAACAGCCAGACTACAACTTTAAAAATTGGAACCAAGAGTTTATGCCTTTGTTGCCTGATCATGCCATGATTACGCCCTTTAAAGGGGAGTTTTTGGGAAGCCGTGGGGGAACTTGCTTTACCTGACTTTAGCACATACTATACAGCCACAGTGGTCAAAACAGCATGGTATTGGCATAATGACGAATGGGAAAGAACTGAAAATCCAGAAATAAAAATATCAGCATACAGACAACTGACTTTTTTTTTAATAAAGACTTCAAAAATGCCAAATGGGAAGCAGATGCCCTTTTCACTAAGTGATACTGGAAAAAATGGATATCCGTAGAAAAATTAAGAAGACCCTTACCTCACTCCTTGCTCTAGATAAAGTCGAGGTGGATTGCTGACCTTGAAGTAAAACCTCAAACAATTAGGGGCATCAATGAGGAAATTGGAACCAATCTGAAAACTTGGGCACAGGGATTACATAGGCTATCAGAAATAGGAAAGGACACAAACACAGAAGGGGCGCAAATAGACAAGTGGGATACATTGAAGATAAAACACCTGTGTACATTGAAAGAATTCACCAAGAGAGTAATAAGAGATCCCACGGACCGGGAAAACATCTTTAGC
>PVJH01016480.1:0-51100 GCA_004026705.1 Nesogale talazaci
CTTAGACTGAACCAGGTTGGGATGCTTTCTAATGTATATTTAAATTTTATACAAAAATCTCTCTTACATACGTGTTAGTTTCTGTGGATTTGTTTCTCTAGTTTACCTAGACTATGACACCATCCCAAGAGCAGACAGGAGATCTCACTACCTTTAAAAAAGAAGAGCCCAGACTGGAACTTCTCCTTTGGGCAAGAAGACCTTGTATTGAGACCCTCTTAGATCCAGGAGACACAGAGATAGAGCTGTAACACGGGAGACGGCATGATACAGCAAAATCCAAATCAGGTCAGTATGGTGGCAGAGGACCAGAGGCAGCCAATCACTATACTGATTTGATGATTGTGGCAAGCTTCCCAGGCCACCTAGGCTTCTATAATGGATGTGCTGGAGGGAGAGCTGGGGTCAGAATGAGTAGAATGGTTGGAGGGTTGACATGTATTTTATTTTCATTTCAGAGGGATTATCCTTGAGTTAATAGTGATATTGATTCTCGTCTTCACTTCGTGATGTCAGGTGAAGAGGTCAAATTTTGCCATCCAAGACAAATTTAGTTTGTAGCAGTGTCTTTACAAAGTAACAGCAGTTCAAGCTCAAATATCAGCCCAAGAATTTTGAAAATTTATGCTACATTGATTACAATCTATTCACCAAAACAGCAGAAAGTTACTAAGAGTAAAACTTATAGAATTAATTCCATTTTCCCCAAATTGTAGGAAAAGCTTGAAAATAACATTTTTTCCATTTAAAAAATTGTCCATTTGGGGAGGGTTTGCATTTGAGGCAACTTTGACATTTTATATCCATCCCTTTGCTTTAGCTTCCCTTCTCTCCCTTCTGCCCTTGGCAGTCTCTAGGGTCTGTTCCTTGTGGTATATCTTTATCTTGTTTCATTTATATTTTTTCCACTATAACAGGACTACTATATAATATTTGTCCTTTTGTGATAGACTAATTTCACTTTCAGCACTATTTGGGGAAATATAGATCTCTCTGTTTTTCTCCATGTTACATAGTTTGCTGACTATTATCAGAAAGACTCTTTTCATTTATTTCTAGTTGCAACTTATATTAATTTCCTTTAGAATTTATTTTAAGTGATTATCATTTTTGTTCTTATTACTGAATATTCATATTCATCTTATCCTCTAATAGATGAATTGTTATTTGAAAACGGTGACAATTTTGGCTCTTCTATTTCAGAATTAGTTTTTATCTTTGTGGCATTAACTAAAAGTTCTAGAACAATTCAGATGAATTACAGTGGTGAGGTGCTTTATTTTTATTAATGATTTTAATGACAATGCTTCAAGATATGGATGATGTTTTCTATTGATTTCCCAAGGATACTTTTCATCACATTAAATACTTCTAAAATAAATTTTTCTTAAATTAAAAAAATCAGGAACAGATAATGGAATGTATCTAATATTTCCCCAATATCTTATTGAGATAACCAGTCAATTTTTCTTTGTTAGGTTTTAATGTGATGCTTTAAATAAGTACATTTCAAATGTCCAATTAACTCTTTGTATTTCTAGGATAAATTCATTATGAATTATTCTAATCTGCCATGTACCATACTAGAGAATATAATTTTCAAGTCTTTTTTTTCTAATGTGACATCATTTTCCCTTTTGTTCCCTTTTGTCCACCCTTGGTGGAGGAATCTTTAATGTACTTGACTCCCAAACAAAAATTGTCAGTGGGAGCCCACCAGCCTCTGTATGGAAGAAAGATGTGGCTGTCTGCTTCCACAGAGTTTTACTGCCTTGAACACCGTGGGAATGGACTCAAATGTAGTAGGTTTGAACTTGAGGTTCAACGTTAGGATGGATCATCAGATACAAACTGAATGCAGGGCTGAGCCCCGGTGGTGTAGCGGTTGTGCGCAGGACTGCGGCCCACTGGGTTGGAGGTTCAAATCCAGCAGCAAGGCTGGGCCTCCTACTCCCACCACCGGAGGGTAGTGATTCTCCAAAAACCAAAAAAAAATGATGTAATGTTTGGCTGAGCCCCGGTGGCGTAGTGGTTGTGCGCGGGACTGCGGCCCACTGGGATGGAGGTTCAATTCCGGCTCACAGGAGCAAAGGTTGGGCCTCCTACTCCCACCACCTGAGGGCAGTGATGCCTAAATAAAAAAAAAAAAAAAAACTGAATGCAGGGCATTCACAACAAATTGTATTCTTCTTACTCCCTGGAAAATCATTTGTGATAAGGAAAACACACCCATTCCTTACATATTGATTATATAATTAATTGACACATCACACTTATGGTAATGGTGAAAAAATCGATTTAGCAGTTGTGTGTCCATGGCATATATCTTGGAGGAAAGAGGTGAGTTTGAGTGCAGAGGGTAAGTAACCCATTCTGTGGTGGTAAAGGCCGTGTGAAAATGAATCAAACATTTTGCTGCAAAATCATAGACATTTACTAAGCAAAGACACAAAACTGTACCAGCCCTGGTGGTGTAGTCAGTTACATGTTGAGCATCTAGCGGCAAGGTCATCAGTCCACAATCCCTAGCTTCTCTTGGGACACATGTGAGGTTCTCTGCTCCCCTCAAGATCTATGGCCTCAGATGCAAAGGGCAGTTATATTTGGCACAATAGCATTGCTATGAGTTAGAAAGTAGCCATGAATTAATTCTTCTGAAAAGGGATGGCTTAAAAAAAAACAACAAACACCAGTGTTCTTTGATTTACATCAAAATGATAATGTGGGAACTCTTCAGGGGGCTATCTTGTATTTCTTGTCTCTGTTCTTTGAGTTTAAAGGACCACATGAAGTCTGAACTGAAAGATCGGAGTTGTAGGGTAGAGGAGATGAGAGCTCTCAACGAAATACTTTATGACAGTACTTGCTACCATTGACGAATGAGCAGCTGAATTTCATGAGGGAAGCATATTCCTCAGCACACTTTGCTGATTTTTTTTTCACCAACATAATTTTCTTTCTTTCTTTTTTTACACGTTATCATTCTATGCCCACTGGGATTATCAAGAATACTCCTTCAAATCCCACTCTCTCACCCCAAATTCACCATAACCTTTTGAGCTGAATTTAATTCAGCAGTCTTTGTATGCCATTTTTTCCAGAGGGCGTTTTCTTGGAAATGTACCCTAACGATATTAAGATGTGCACTAATGAACTGGTTGCTATCTTCCTCTCTTTACAGAAATACGTTTAAACAATTTTTTGTGGAATAAACTTAAGCATGAGTGACCTGGAACCTTAGTAGCAATCCGTGTTCATCCATTTTTTGTATATTAACTTGGTCTTCAGAACCTAATCATGTCAATAAATGAGGAACAGTGTACCTGGGGTGGGTGGGGTTGTTTTACTTTCTAAAGTTTTCATTATTAGTACCTTATACTAATAGAAATATCTTTACAAGTCCAATCATTACTGGAATTGCTAGTTGGAAGCATTACATATAAATGTACAGGCATTTTAAAATACATATACACATACTTGTACACACACAAGACACACAAGTTATCCCTGAGAACAGAGATGGAATTTTATTTCAGAAAGTATGTGAGAGCTTATGTGGATTTTTTCTTTCTTTATATAAGTAGTGGTAGTATTTCTTCTCTTCCTGAATCTATGTAGTTTAGCAAAGAATTTAGTGTTTAAGCATATACATATTAAGCAATTTCATCATAGATTTAACTTAGAAAAAAATCCAGCTGACAATACCTCTCTCTTTTTCTTCTTGGTTATTATGTCTTAATTCTTCAAAATTTTTTCCTAAAAATTCATTAAATTTTGATCTATCAATTTTATATCTCATGATCTAAGTAAGAGCTATTCTACTATAATAATAATATTTAATGTTCTTGCCACATTAACAGTTTTTCTATCAATTTCTTTCATCTTATTATCTTGACTAAAGAATTGGGGCTTGTTCAACTCACCCTGAAGATTTTCTGTATTTTCTACATTCATTTCCCCTTACCTTTTTCCCCAGAAGCTGCAGTGTCATCTTGAATATTAATAAAGTTCATTCACAAAAATCATGTACTGTTAACATATTTCCATCTGTTGCAGCTATTTGAGTAAGCATCTGTATGTAGTATTCCTTGAAAGTGATAAATGAACCGTTAGTGATAGGTTGAACTGTAGGTATCTACTGGGAGAAAGATACCCCACCTTCACATCTTTATTTAGATTATCAATAGGAAAAGGATGTCTAGTGGCTTTTATACTTATTTCAAGACAGTTGATGAATTAGGGGAATGAAATAATATAAAAAGCAGTCTTTGAATAACATAGTCATCACCCAGAGTTTCTTCTGTCACATGCTGTCCCACCTTATTTTTGTTAATATGTTCCAGTGTCTGGGGATTATCAAAATGGTAAACATAAAAGAACTTTAATTAAACTCAGCAACTTTTCTTCCAAGTACTAGCATGAGTCTGTATTAAAATGCCTTGGAATCAAGAATTGAACCTGTCTTTTTGCAATGTAGGTCTGAAATGGCATTCTTAAAAAAAGCCAATTCTGCTAATGTTTAAAAATATGGTCTCTGGGCTGAGCCCCCATGACGTAAGTGGTTGAGTGTGGCACGTGGTCCGTGGGCTTGGTGGTTCAAAATCTAGCGGCAGCTCTCAGGAGCAGCACTGGGTAGCTCCCACAACCACCAGAGGACAGTGAGGCCCAAAAAACAAAGAAAAACAAAACAAAACAAAAACAAAAATAGGGCCTCTCAGATGGTCTTCATTTTATATTATTTTGTTCATCCCCTCCTTGAATTGTTTTTAGCAATTTTAATATTGATCACCCCTGTCTCTCCAGCAATGTGCACACAATCTAAGCCAAATCTGTGTATGAACCAGTGGAACTAGTCTTGTATTCATAGTACTCTTCTCCTGATATTCCTCAGGTTTTCAAAAGACTGTGTGCTTTCATTTAAATTTCGAGTAAATCCATGAAGATCCTGGATTTGATCTTCTTTGCAAATTATCAACAACCTCCCCTCCTCAGTCCTTGCACTACCACTTGCCTCTTCTTTTTTAAACCTGTTAATTCATCTCAACAACTCCTTTTAAATTTTATTCTTATCTTTAATGTTTGCCCAAGTGGTTGAAAGAAATATCTTTAATGAATATCTAAAGGGTTGAATGAACAGTTCTTTACTGTGTACCGTTCATCAACGTTCCATTACTGAAGACCTTAAGAAACTTCAGCTTTTTATCTGTACCTTCAAGCCCCCCCCCCCTTTGGCATTAGAATGTATAGAGTCATGGCTTCTTTTGTCAGACACATTATGCAGTTATAAGTATTGCAGGTGATTTAGTGTGAGACACTTGAAAAATTTGACTTCAAATTAGCAACTGATCTTTCTGATTGTAAAATGTGTTGAATATGATCACAGTTTATATCTGATCTACAAGACATCAAAGTCACTGTCTTATTTAAGTAGAAGATATGTGGCTGCCAGCTGCATGTGCAGTTCAATTGCTAAATGTCAGTTGAATTGGACTTTGGCCAACTTTCTATTCATTAGTCTTGAGTCTTGACACCAACACCAGCCTCATTGTGAATTGCAAGATGGCAATATCTTGAACAGTAAATCATTACTGTCAATATCTTTGAATGATAACATCAGCAAATTATGTGCTGCAACCTTGTAAGCAGTACATATTGTTAACAATAAGAAGCACATACACACAGAACAGTCAGTCATAAGTGCTCTTTGCTATAACTTGAATACATGTGTTTAGGGACTACTTGTACCTACAATGGTAAACATTTATTTAGGTTTTCAGTAATTACTTTGCAATTATTCTAGAGCAGATATTATTCCACTTAAAGAAATGATTTACAATGTTATATGCTGGAGTCACATAATACTTTTTAAAATAGGGCAATAATTTAAGTGTAGACCTATCCAAATTCCAAGACTAATTTTAATCACTTCATGCATCCTCTATATTTAGAGAAAATATTAGTCTATAAATTAATTTTTAGTGCTCTATTTGTCAAATTGTATTGTTAAGGATATGATAGCTCAGTAAAAGAAATTGAGTTATTTTTTTATTTTCCAATTCTATTAACTTTAAAATATTTAGTAGCAGTGAATTCACTTTTTCCTTTTTTTAAATTCATTTTTATCATTGGAGAATATATCTATTTTATTATTTTTTAAAATTTGTTCTTTTATCATCTTTCCTAGCTTTTATCAGTCTTTTCAAAGACTGATATTTATTGTATTTGTTTCACATGTCTTTGGCTTCTTGTATTAAATTCTTGTGTTGATAAATTCTCTACAATGCTGATCAAGACTGTGATAGAAGACTACGTTTTTGTCTCTTTCACTTTCAATGTCTTCACGAAATGATCTTATTAATCTATTAAGGAACATCGTTGACAGTCATGACAACACAAAAAGGGTACACTTAATTAACTGAGAATACATATGAAATTCAGCAGTAAATGTTTATATTACAGGAGAAAGATATTTAGGGAGATGAGAAGGAAAAACCATTAGAGAAGTAAGAAGTATTTTGCTCATTCCTCTACACATCTATTCAGGTGGGTAATAAAGTCATTACGAATGATATTAATGTCTAAATGATGTAAATTTAGATATTATTTATGATTTATAAGTTTGTGTAAAGTAAAGTAGATGTTTTCCTACAGCTTCTGAGCATCTTTTAACTATTTTTTTTAACTTAGCAGGATATATATTTCAAAATATTTTTTTTAATCACCAAGTTCAATCTTTAATTTATAAATTCAAACTTAGGTTGCATGAATGGAATTATCCTCCAAAGTTATATAGAATATATCAACATTGGGCTGAGCCCTCGTGGCATATGTGGTTGAGTGCAGAACTGCACCTGCGGGCTTGGCAGTTCAAATCCAGCGGCAGCTCTCAGGAGCGGCCCACAACCACCAGAGGCAGTGATGCCCACCAAAAAAAAAAAACAAAAGAATGCGAAAAAGAATATATCAATATTATTAAATTTAGGTTGATAATATAGTCAATTGATAAGAAATAAAATTCTGGGACTTAGTCCCACGTATTCTAATTTAACTGATCTGAGGTCTAAAAGTCTTCCGTTGTAATAAAGTCTAAAAATTTAATTTAATATAGACCATTGTTTACACTTAAAATTATTGCTTGAAGTAATATGATAGTTGAGTGTTAACTTTGCCAGAATTTTCAGTAGGCTACCATCTGAAGCCTAGTAATCCTCCATGATATTTCCTATCACTGTGTAATCAATCCAGAATGGGGATCCCCTGTGAGTGGCCAAAGAGTGACAAGATTTGGTGAGCGATTATGGTGAGCTGGAACTGCCCTGCTCCGATCATATCTCTTATGCAAGATCTCCTTAGGGCTTTGTTCTACTTCCTAAAGAGTCAGGCGTCATTACTGAGGAAAGCTTGTTTGCTTTGTGCTGTTTGGAATCCTGGATTGGGCTCATTGACTTCTGGTTCTTGGAAGTTTCCTATTGCCTGCTGCCTGCTCTCTGACCTGCTACTTGACATAGGTACTTTTTAAACTGACCTCTACAGATCTCAACCTTACCTGCTGACCTTGGATTCACCAAGCACTGAGGTCTGTGGTGTTTCTGGAGATCTCACATTCATCAGCCCCCAAAGCTAAGCCAGTCAGGAAAAACCTCCAGCTTAACATCTGACCCACAGACTTGAAATCAAAATGATCTTACCCGATTCAATTTTGGGAGCTATTTTCTTAATATAAAATTTTCATTTTATATAAATAAAAGTGTCTCTGGTTTTGCTTCTCAAGAGAATCCACCCAAACAAAATGGTGTTTTAGGTTTTTTTGTTCATTTTGAATGGGAAAAGAGAATAGAATAAACTTTTTTCCAATGTATTGGCTAATAAACCTTCACATTTCAAAAGAAGACACCAATTTTAAAATCAATGCAAATTATAATTTACAAGGATAAGAACCTCTAACTTTTGTTTAATCATGGACCTTAGTAATGAAAACAATGCTTGCTTCTAAATTCATTATTTCTCAATTACTGTACATACATGCCTTCTTTATGAGGTAACTTTTAAAAATGATTTTTCTAAGGTAATTTTGAAATTAAAGTTTGAGATAATTCATCTACTTTCTCCTTTTCTCACCCCCACCCCCTGCTCCTGGATATTCAGAAAACAAAGGCTCTTCTGTTTCTATTTGAAAATATATGGCAAGATAAGAGTTTAGAGCTCTGACCTTCTCCAAGGAAATGCGGAGGAGTTTCAAAATCATTGCTTATAAGTAAAAAACTGGAAAACTCATATAATTAATCAAGGCCTAAAGTTCAGTTCCCATTTTCTTTAGATATATTTAAAAATAAAAGTTAAAACATTATAGAATTTCTGAGACTACAGGATCTGAAGGCCTAATTTTTGTTATTTGAAAATCTATTACACATCATAATTCCTCAGGTAGTAAGGAAATATAAAACTTGAGTCTTTCCATAAAAAACACATTTGCTCCAAAAATACATGAGCCTATGTATTCCAGAGATGTGGAATTTTAAAAATTAACCTTATATATTTGTTTGAAATAAATAATCATCATTGGATCACGCCACTCTCCTCCCATGTCTCCCCTGTAATGATGTATAAATTGTCCCCAGGTATCAATTTCCTAAATTAGTGTCAGTGTTCCTGTCATCAAGGACAAGAATCTTTTTCATGCATCGTATTTAAAATGTGCATAAGCACCACAAACATATAGTAGAGCATAATATGGAAAAAATATCCAAGATCCATCGAATAGACCATATATAATGAACCACACACTGAACTCAAATAATAAACTTTACCCTAAGTTAGTAATCATTGTTCTTTTCTCAGGAAAGATTTTTAAATAGTTGAAATCATTCTCAAAGTATTATTTCAAATTTTACAATTTTCTTGACAGATTCATTTAAGAATAATTCATATTAATACACTTTATAAATATATTTTAAGACATGATAAATAAACTGAAATAAATAAATGGGAGAGCTTTTAGTGCTATATTTATCATTAATATGCTAATTACAAATCTGAGAAGAGGGTCAATTGCTTTTCTAAATGATTCCTCATTTACTAATAATTAAAAAGTAATTAGTAGCTATGTTAGTCCACTCAAGCTATCAAAGGTGATGAATCCTTATATTCTCAGGTTTACATTAGCAAGCATTTATTCTCAAGCTCAGTGTATTTGACTGGGTTCTCTAGAAAAACAAAACCGGTGACAATTTTATGTGTATAGCTATCGAAAAATATGTTGTATCAAGAAATGCTTCATGATTTTAGAAATGAGTAAGTCCACTCCATACATTTCTGGGTCATATATAAGCTGAAGGCTTCTCCTGATTCCTGTATATGGAGGTGCTTAGAAACAGAAAGAAAGGTGAATCGGGAAAACACAAGGTGGCAGATGCCAAGAAGAATGGATCCGAGGTCAGCCAAATGAGTTCAAGGATGGCAGTCCACTGGTGACTTCTGGGAGGGGCAGGTGATAAAGCAGGAGATAGACGAACCAGAAGCAGGATCCAAATCCAACACTATAAGTAGGCTAACTTCCATACACTGTGCGTTTATACTAGCATTGGGCCACACGCTGAATGAATAGCCCTCAATCATCAAGATCTTACCCAATGAAGGATCTTACTCAAATGAAGGAGTTCTATTATATCTCCAACTGCTTGGCTGCTTCACAGAATATCCCACTGTTAGATTATATCATGGGACAATCCTAGCCCATCAGAGCTGATACAAAACTGATCATACTCAGCAATCACTATGGGTGAGTTTGTCATACTACCACTTCAGGAAATAGCATGTGAGAAAGAAACAATGGTGCCAAAGGAAGAAGGCAAGCTGCAATGAATGTATTTGTCAATATATATATATATATATATATATATATATATATATATATCTCCAGGAATTGATGGCATGCCAATGAAAATGTTTCAACAAGGTGATGAAACACTGGAAGGACTCACTGATGTATAGCAGGACATTTGGAAGAGAGCTACCTGGCCAACTGACTGAAAGACATCCATATTTGTGCCCATTCCATAGAAAGGTGATCCCACAGGGAAATGATTGCAGCCTTCAGTATAGATTAGGACTCAACATAAAGAAGGGCAAAATCTCCACAAATGGACCAAAATAGGGTAGCATGAGGAAAAGTGGAGAAAAGGCTGAAAGTGAAAGCTTAGGCTTTTTTGGATCCACAATTAGAGCTAATGGAAGCAGAGGTCAAAAGATCAGAAAACAGACTGCACCTGGTGAATGTGCTGCACGAGGCCTCTTTAAAGTGTGCAGAAGCAAGTAGGTTACTCTTAGGACTTAGGTGAGTCTGACCCAAGCCATCGTATTTTTCATTGGCCCTTATGCATATGAAAGTTGGACACTGAATAAGGAAGATGGAAGAAGAAGAAGGATTAGTGCATTTGAACTGTGGTGCTACAGAAGAATATTGAAATTATCGTGGACAGCTAAAAGACAAACCAGTCTGTTTTGGAAGAAGTTTGTCTAGAGTGCTTCTTAGAGGCACAAATGGAAAGAATGTATCTTACATACTTGGGACAGATTGTCAGGGGCGACCCGTTCCTTTACCTCCTGGTAAAGTGGAGGGAAATTAAAGAGAAAAAAGGACGCAAAGTTTCATCATGGTTGCCACAAGGGTGCAAGCATAGAAGCAATTATTTTTATTTTGGGGGGGCATCACTGCCCTCTGGTGGGAGTAGGAGGCCCAACCTTGTTCCTAGAGAGCCGTTGCTGGATTTGAACCCCCAGCCCAGTGGGCCGCAGTCCCACGCACAACCACTGCACCACCGGGGCTCAGCCTCCATAGAAACAATTATAAGGACAGTGTAGGATCACCCCGTGCTTCCTTTTGTTGTTTACAAGGTTGATTTGGGGTGGACTTGACTCAGTGGCCCTAACAACAACAGCAGCAACAAGCAACAACCACAGCATCATATTCAGATGAGCAAAGTGACTGGCAATGCATCTCATTCTTGACCTAGAGGTGACTGACTTTCTAGAATAAATTTTCTCGAGATGTCGTCTGAAAGCTTCCAGGAAAGCTAACAGAAATGGTGAATTCCCCTTAAAGCCTTCATTTTGAAAATGATAAAAAATGACTTGCACCAAATTTCATGTTGAAGAGTCATGGTTACGTGAACATCAATTACAGAAAGTAGGTGCCTTTGTCTCACGCCATTAAAGGGGGAGGGGGGCGGCGGGGTTTGCTGGGTGAATGAGTTCTGCAGATCAATCTTACCCACAACTTTAGTAAATGACAAGAACTTTCCTGTGGCCAGAATATTTACCCAAAGTTAATGTAAAAGTGATTTAGAGTCACTGGAGTGTCTATTTATGAAGAGGAGGTGCTAACGTTTGATTTTCCAAACGTATTTTCCTGCTTTCTGGAACCTTGTAGAAAACATATAAAATGAGGTTTTGTAAAACTGGTAGTATTGGTATAAATTGTATGTATTGAGGGTTCCATTCCAGAACACCATAATAAGGTGAATATTGAGATAAAGGGAGTAAACCAGAGTATATAAAATTTAGGGCTGATCCCTGGTGGCGTAAGTGGTTGAGCGAGAGACTGCGGCCAGTGGGTTTGGCGGTTCAAATCCTGCGGCGGCTCTCAGGAGCAGCATTGGGTAGCGCCCACGACCACCAGAGGCAGAGATGCCCACACAAAAAAATTATGCTTATATATTAAGCGTTTAATAACATGAAATGTTTTCTGTAATGTCAAAATGTGCCCCAGAGATCTGAAGTAAGAAGAGGCAGTTGGATAAAGAGGCAGTTATGTGTTAAGACAGAGTTGCAGTGACTGTTTGGTTTACAGAGTGAAGCATAATCACGTGCAATCAAAAGTGTTCTGCCTGTACTGTACTTAGTAAATTAGAATGTGTATACTGAATGGAGGGTGGCTAAAGGGGCAATTAAAGGTGAAGATTATTGCAAATTTCTCCATGTACTGATGAACAGGGTCAAAGCTGTGCTTGGAATTGGACATTTATTTTAATATTGTTTTTAATTACCATTGTGATGGTCAGAGAGACTTCATAGGTCAGAGAAAGGAACTTCTTTCTAAGTTTTTGAAATTTATTTTTATCCAAAATTGTAAGGGGAGCAGGCTGACATGAACCTTTCTTCAGTGGAGTCTGTAGGTGGCGACACCTGCCAGTCCACCAAGAGACCCCCAACTGCATACCACGTTCGCCATCTTGCATCCTAGATGTCTAATAGCCTGTTCCTGGCCAGCAGCCGGTGATGGCATGTGTTTCCGAGTAGAACTTCTCCATGGACTGTCACACATTCCAGAAGCAGTTTGTCATGGCTTTCTTTCATAGAGGGGCTGGTGATTTCCAACCTTATGCTTAGTAGCTAAAGAAGCATTTTAAACACCAAGTGACTAGGACACCTAGATGGTAATGAAAGAACAACAAAAACGCTCCTCTTGTACTGACCCAGTAGAGCAGGATATGACTGTCCCTTTGACTTTCTGCTACTGTAACTCTTCACTAGAACAGACCACCTTGTCTTTCTCCCCTGAAACAGGTGGTAGGTTTAAACTGCTAACCTCTCATCCAGCAACTCAATCACCAGGACTTCCTAGATGTTCAATAGAAAAACCTAAATCTAAGGGGAAGAAAAATAGATGAAATTGAGGAAATATCTATTAAAATAAGGCTCTGCTAAGGAAAATTAGATGAATTATAATTTGAGTTGATTTAAGATGACTGAATATCCGTGTCCTAATTTTGAACCCATGAGTACTACTTTGTATGGCAAAGGGACTTTGCAGATGTGTCTAAGCTGAAGATGGAAAGATAGGCAGATTACCGTGGATTCTCAAGGGGGGCCCAAGTGCAATCATAGGTATACTTAGAAGGAGGAGACGGAGCGGAATTTTACTGTAGAAGAGAGAGCAGCGTGATCACAGAAGCAGAAGCTTGAATGGTATAATTTGAAGAGGGAAAGAGCATGAGCCCAGAGAGTGCATAGTCATTTTCAACTGTGAGAGGCAGGACAGTGGATTCTAACCTAGATCCTCTGGAGGTAATACAAACCTGCTGACCATCCGCTTTCTGCCCAGGGAGATCTAGTTTGGTTGTATGGTTTTAAAACTGTTGGAGAATAAGCTTCTGATGCTTTAAGCGACTAATTCCATGGTATTATGTTACAGCATGTACAGAAAACTAATAAAGCTAGTACATGAAAAAGTTTGCAAAGTTTGCAAATTGAACTACAGACTGAAACACTCTGCTGCGAAAAAAAAATCATCACACACAAAATTGTGCTAAATGTGCAAGTTTATTAAATGATTTTCTGTAGGAAATAAATGCAATCTATTTGTAAGAATTTGAGCATCACAGCTTTTTTTATAAACCTTACTGTGTGCAGCTCAGTGGCAACTATCATTTAATCAAAACAGTTGAGTCCAATTTCTTGATGGAATTTTTAAAATCTTTTTTGTTTCATTTTATTTTTGAGTTTGCATTTAAAAATATGATCTAAGTAGAAAATTATTTATTTAATTTGCCAATCTGCCTTGCTTTCTCATCCAGCTAGATTTCTCTTTCTCTTTGTCCCTTTCATTTCCATTCTTTCTCCCAAAGTGGGAGAGGCAGAAATGCCCAGCCTTCCTGGAATCCAGAACAGACAGGACCACTTAACACAATCCAGTTGGTAGGGGGAAAAGCTGAACTGATACTTCTGAAAGAACAAAAGATTTGAGATCTCTTGTGATTTTCTATCCATCCGTATGTCCAAAAGCCACTGTCAAAGATTCAAATCTTTAAATTAAAAAAGTTGATGGTAAAACTATAGCACCAAAATATATACACATTAAACAGTTTATTTCAGTCACAATGATTATTTCTGAATTGTTCTTCCTCATTCATATAAACTCACTGTCCCGTAAAGTCTCTACATGATTTGTCATACTGCTGCTCTCAATTTGATCCCATATAAATAGCTTTTAAAAGAGTGTAATACTCAAGGTATTTTTTTAATAGCTAAGCTAATTGTGTTTGTTTTTAAGAAGAATTTGGGTATATGTTGGGTTTAACTCTAAAGACTATCCCAGGAATATAGTTCCAGAGGTTTATATAGCCTCTGTGACTCCAGGAGAGTCTGGATTTTGTAAGAATTTGAAAGTATCTTCTGTGATTCCCTATTTTGCTAAGAATTTCTCTATGAGACTCTTGATCAAAACTTTCAGGAGCAGTTGCTGGAAGATGGATACCATCTAGTTGTTCTGGTCTCATGGCAAAATAAAAATTCTTCCTGGAGGTCATTATCCACATTTTCTATTTCTCCTCCTAGTGTTTAATGTACTTTTCCTTCTGTTACTCCAGATGAATAAAAACCATTTGTTGGATCTTGGATTGATACTTTCAAGTTTTGGGGACTCCTAGTTATGATGAAGTGAACTATAAAGTAGGGCAGCATAGAACACAGTATTAGGCTAACTAACTGTGATGTCTCATGAAAGAATGACCCCAAGTTTTTAATCAAGGAAACCACATGCTCTGAGGTGTATGCTTAGATATGAAAGACCCCATCACTGCCATTTCCCTTTTATCATCATGTCCTAAATAGAGCAATTATGCAATTTTGTATTTTAAGTTTTTTTTAACTGTCTATAACATATTGACATCAATTCTAATAGTCAACTGTGAATCCTCTTTTAGGGAGTGAGCAGATACCCTTGATTCGAATTGAGTCTTCTGACCTGATTAATGTTATTGTAGTTGAGTATCCATCACTGTTTATCTAAGTGACCACCACAGACTATCAACTGAATAAATTTCTCCTTTGAGGTTTGGATACAGCTGTTCCTGCAAGTATGGAAAAGTTAAGAATCCTCTAAGTTCAATGCTAAAGAGGTTTCTGTCTTACTCACATCTGTCTGTCTATATTCCTCTATTATGGCAGGACTGACTGCCCTTCTCACTTAAGGTTTGGAAGTTGCTGTCCAAAGAGAGCTTCTGGTCTGAGGAGGATACTGTGAAAGAAACGAGCTTAAGGCAGCTTCTTCCAGCTACTGTGATGAATGGAAGTCTAGCCCCACAATGCTACTACATTACATTTAAAAACTAAAAGAGCTGGATTAAAGTCTTATTGTTTGTTTGTTGCTGAAACAAGGCCTGCTAAGTAATAGTAGGGATGGTCAGTGAGTTTATGAAGTGAAGAAGGAGAGGATATTTACTTTTTCCTACATGGATAGTTATGGATCTGAAATGCGAAGTAATCTGAAATGATTGTCACCAGTTTTAGTTGTATATATAGCTAAAGAATGATATTTCTGGAAATGTATAGAATAATTTGATGGGGTTTATGGTGGTGAAAGGTTCATGTCACCTTTCTCACTGTATCAGGTAACTATAATACATCATCATTGTAAGAGTTTACCTGTTGTCAGATAGTGAGAAAACTGAGTGACAAGGGATTTGATCATTGATACTGTAAATCAAAAACCAACTTGGTTTTACAATTTAACAAATAGGAAAATGGTGTCCATCTGATTTTGAAACACTGAAACTTGCTTACAACTACCAAAAAGCAGAGCAGTAATATTCCTGTCTGGCAAAGAAGGTAAGTATTGCTGAAATCTCTCTTCAGCTTCTGAAACTTTGTCATGAGTTTTCTGTATCTGACATGGATATATGTGTTGCTTGCTTTAAATCAATTAATGATTGCAAAGAGGATAACTAGTTCCTTTTGTTAGCATAAATAAATATCTAAATGAATATAGGGTGTTTTCTTTGTCACTGAAACTATTTATTTGTTTATTTATTCAATCTGTATCCCTAATTTTTGGGCCTTGTGCTAAACTGTACATACACATATTCTTTGCTCTCACATATTTACAGTCCAGCTAGACTTTATATTCCCTAGAGTACTGGGACAAAGACCAGTATTTAAACACCTGAGGAAGAGTGGGAGGGACAGGGCGAGGCTAAAGAAGAAACGCAGTTCTTTGGGGATGTCAAACGCACAAAAACCCACACCCAATGCACTTGCATGGAGTCAATCGAGTTAATAGAGAACCTAAGGTGACTGAGGAGAACTGCCTGCCCCCTTGGGTTTCTGAGACTGTAATTCTTTATATGAGTCAACTGTCTCATCCTTCTCCAGTGGAGTGACTGGTGACTTTCAATGGTTGGTCTTGTGGTTAACAGCTCAATACACGTGCCACACCACCAGGCAGTCTTCCAAACACAAGCATCCAAGCAAAAAGGGTAGAATGAGACCCTGAACTTAATGCCTGCCTGAGTGGTTCTTCCCCTCTTCCCTTCTCTCGCCTCTTAAATTAGATGGATAGAATCAAGCAATCCCAGTGAGTGGAATTCCTTAATATCTTCACGGGTTTTAAAGTTTGCTGGTTCATTTAAGTATGGAATAGAGCAACTGTCCCTTCTTTCATTACAGTGTTCCTATTAAATTGTAGCCATTTGCTTGCCTGAATGCAGCTATGGGGTTTTTCTTTGTTTGCTTTGTGTTGTTTTTCCTCTCTCCATCCTCCCCTGTCATGCAATTAAAAGGTCACCCAAGGATCTTGAACACATTGTGCTGGAGTTGAGTGGAGAGTAAGCAGAGGGAGCGCTTTGTCCACGGATTAGCCTGTTTATGATAGGGCTAAAAAAACATTTCGTTTCAAGCAGAGTTATATGCATTTGTCAATAAAACTGTGCTTGGAAAGGGCAAAAATCAGCCTGCTTGTCACAAAGTCCCCACATGCTTAAGAATCTAGCCCCAGCAGAGGAATCACAAATGCCAGTGCACATCCCACTAACCGTGAATCGGGCCACCCAGTGGGGAGGGGATGTGTTGTGTTCTCTCTCAGATGACCTGAAACAAGGACTTACATGTATGCAGTTTATTTGAGAGGTTATCTCAAGATACGTCAGGAGGAAAATGAAATAAGGTAAAGAAGGAAGTCAGTCTAGTATGTGAAGTAAGCAGATCCACTGCCCCTTTGTGAATGTGTGGAGCCCTGGTAGCTTATGTGGTGGTATGGTGCTGGAAGCTATGCCATCAGTACCTTAAATATCAGAAGGATTATCGGAACTATGATGAACAGCTTTTTAAAAATTATTATGAATCATTTTATTTAGGGCTCATATAACTCTTATCACAATCCATCCATTCATCATTGTGTCAAGCTTACTTGTACATTTGTTGCCATCTTCATTCTCAAAACATTTTCTTTCTACTAGAGTCCTCGGTATCAGCTCCTCATTTTTTTCTCCTCCCTCCACCATACTCCCTTCCTCACGAACCCTTGATAATTTATAAATTATTATCTTTCCTTATCTTAAACTGTCCAAAGTCTCCCTTCACCAACTTTTCTGTTGTTTGCCCCCCCCCCCCCAGGAAAGGGTTATATGTAGATAACTGGGATTGGTTCCTCCTTTCTCCCCAACCTTCCTCTTCCCCTCCGGGTATCTCTACTTTCATTATTGGTCTTGATGGTCTTATCTGTTCTGGATTCCCTGTGATTCAAACTCTGTTCTGTACCAGAGTGCATCCTCTGGTCTAACTGGATTTGTATGGGATAATTGGGATCATGATAATGGGGAGGAAGGAAGCATTAAAAAACTAGAGGAAAGTTGTATGCTTCATGGGAGCTATAGTGAACCTCCCTGTGCCCCTGTGACCCTGGGATCATGACTAATACCTGATCCCAACGACATCTCATGATCACACAAGCTGGTGTGATTCTTCCATGTGGGTTTTGTTGCTTCTCAGGTAGATGGCCACTTGTTTATCTTTAAGCCTTTAAGACTCCAGATGCTCTATCTTTTGATAGCTGGGCACCATTAGTTTTCTTAACCACATTTGCTTATACACTTGTTATGATTCAGTGATAATGTCAGGAATATGAGTATCAAGGAATGCCAGTTTAGTAGAACAAAGCATCCTTGCATTAAGGGAGTACTTGACTAGAGGCTCTATGCCCATCTGCTATTTTAATACTAAACCTAAATATATAATATGCATGCAGACTTGTTTCCCCATAGTCATATATAAATATGTTTACAGATGTACATGCTTATATTTAACTTCTATAAATGTCTTTTGCCTTTTAATTCCTTCCTCTATTTCCTTTTACTTTCCTTTTGTCCCACTATCAAGCTCAGCCTTCATTTAGGTTTCAGTTATTCCTCTGGGTTACATTGTCCTTGATCAAACCCTACCATGCTGCTCATACTCTCTTTGCCATCGATTTTAGAAGATTTGTTGTTCTTTTGTCCAGGGGTTGTTAACACCTACTCCTTTGCCCCCAATTTCCCTTCTCTCATGTCCCCCAGGAACCCTCATTCCTGTTGTCTTCTCCAGATTGTTCAGCCTGCCTCTTCTATCTAGGTAGACCTGCAGAGATAATAATATGCACCAAAAAAACCCAAGAAAGAGTGAAACAAACAAACAAAAAATAACATAACAGCACCCCTTACCCCAAATAAGCCTGTAAATAGTTCCAGGTCTGTTGGTTGACCTTTAAGAGTGTTTTCTGTTTGAATCTGATTGGGTGTCACTTGCTGAGCCTAAAGTCTGTTCTTGGTATTCCCTGGAGACTTCACTGCTCTGTTCCCCTTACTGTACTGTTGCACACCCTTAATGCTTCATCTTAGAGTGGGGGGGGGGTCATATCAAACACACTCTCTGCACTGTGTCTCCAGTGTTGTCTTGTGTAGTACTATGAGTCAGTGAAGTCTACCAAGTCTCATAGTTGCGTCAGCTCTATGGTCCTCTTTGCTTTTTGGCTGCTCTGAGTGGGAATATCATCCTCTGGGCTTGCTGGGCCAGGATGTGCTCCACTCTCTCTTCCTCTTCCTTCATTTGCTGCTGTGTGCTTTGATCAGCATGTCCCTCTGGTGGACAGGTTTAAGCAGAGCCTCCAGACAAAGAGAGTAGGCAGAAAACCCTGTTGACCTACTTTCAAAAATTAGTTGATTAAAACCTTGTGAATGTTCTGGTTTGCTTGCTTAGATCATATCAGGAAAAACCAATTGCTGTATGAAGGGTTTATGTTTGGTGACAGAGATGGTTACTAAGAATGAAGGTGACAGTGAAATTGAGTGATTTCATGGACACAGAGATGCAGTTGAATTTGCAGGTGATTTTAAGAATGAAACAAGAGCAACAGGGCTGAGTTTATTGTTATGTACAAGAGGAGTTCAAAAAGTTCATGGAAGAAATGGACTTAAAATTAATTTGATTTTCCATGAATTTTTGAAGCCCCTATGAATATGAGTGAATTGAACTCTACTTGATGGCAGCCAGTAAAGTATTTCTGTAGCTAATGGGGGCTCAATCTGGCTGAAGGTCTTTGGGGAATTACATAGAATGTGTCTTCAAATGGTCCTGATCAAGAAGCAAGAGAGCTTCATTCTATGTACACCGAAATCTCAGATTACCCAACATTCTCAACGTCTGCCCTTTTTTACCTAGAAACTTTTGAAGGAGAAAGCAGAAGTGTTTGTGGAGGAAATGGTGTGTGTAGCCAGTATATGAGTTGGCCATTGGCCTTCCTGCTACACGCTCTCACTTTGAGGGAGGGCAGGGCAAAGATCCTGGATTCTGACCCTTGCACTTCTGAGGGTGTCAGAATCACAACTCAGCATGTGTCTAAAGTTTACATCCTTGAGGTGACTGATGGAAAAAGAAAAAGGAAAACAAAATGTCTTGAGAGGACTTGAGTATGTAGCCTCAGAATGGAAGTCTATGTCCACCTTGCTCAAAGAGCAGGAAAAACATACCTTCTAGGAGCCATAAGCTTCATCTTTTTGTAGTAGCATTTTGTTTTGCACAGACTATGTGTGAGGAGCTTGTGTTTTGTTTTGTGTTTTTAAGATGTACTGTTTTCTAACTTATGCAAATCTAATATTTTCATATTAATATTCCTGTATGTGACATCTGTTTAAAAATGAGCAGTTTCGACAAGGATAGGACTACATTTATGCTTGGCAACTATACCTGGAATGTAAAATGCAACCTTTGTTTTCGAATGGAGTGTGGGCACCCTCTAGTTGTTTTGTTCACTGTTTAAATGCCGTCATTACTAAGATTTGGGTATAGTTGCGCATATGAGAGTATCTGTGATTTTGAGTTTCATTATCCAACTTTTTCACGTTCTTTTCCTGAATAGCTGTTGTGAACATTTGATGGCTTTACAACCATATTCTAAAGATTAGAAGTCAGCAACTGTTTTTAACAATTTATTGGCCTTCTCCAAAGTCAGTGTGCACCTTCTTTGCTAGACTATTGTGATATATAAAAACCATTCATTATCTTAAACTAAACAGTCAATATATGTCTTATTCCTTCTATGTTTATAACATATTTTCCAATTGGCAAAACTGCATTGAGTTTCATGTCCCAAATGAGACTTCTGATCTTCTTCCCCAAATCTGAATCTTTTATTAATAAATGGAAAATAAATAATAGGTTTATGCTGACTTCTCTTTATCTCACAACCCACATGCCACAATTTTCCACAACTAGTTGCACCTCCACAGCAGTCAATGTTGATTCTGTCTGAAGTCTTTGATCTACCCACGCTGGGACACTCATCTCTACACTTTCCCCCAGAATCCTCAGGTAGAGTTTCACCTCAGGGCCTGGGCACTTACAGCTCCAACTAACTGGAATGTTACTCCCTATATAGACAAAAGATATATAGGCTCACTTCATCTAAAAGCTACATCATACATGACCTTCTGAGTGGGACTTTCCCCACCTACATTTTAAAAATTAATCCTTTCCTTCACTTGGGAATCAGATTTTTTCCCCATAGGTCATATTATCCCATGATTACAAGAGTCCAATCTGCTCTAGATCCTGTGACTTGCAGTGGACTGGGTAGCATTTTGCTCCATTGTGCATGGGGTTGTCATATGCCTATTTAGTATCTAACTAAATCTGCTTCTGTTTTTTCAGAACTTAGGTACTTTATAAAATTTTCTTCAAAACCTTTCTGTTTATCCCTGTTCATCCTATTACATTTTTTAACTTAAAAAAAGAAAGAAGGAAACTAAGTGGCTATGTATTTACCAGAATGTTGGGGGTAGGAGGTGAGAATATGGCCTCCAAACAACATAAACAAGTATTTGGATGCACTGAAAAAACTCACTGCCATCAAATTGATGTCAATGCATACTGACCATATAGGAGTGATGAACTGCTCTGGTGGGGTTGCAAACCCATAAGCCTTTACAGGAGTAGAAGGGTCTGTCTTTCCTCTCTTTGGGGCAGTTTGGGATTTTCAATTGCTAACCTTTTGTTGGCAGCCTATTGCATAACTACCGTGTCACCAAGGCTCCTTCTTTGAGACACAGAGAGACCAGGTCAATTCAAACACAGTCTGTGCTAGAAAGCAACTTCCATTGAACTTTTAAGACCCACTCTTCCAGACTGTAACTAACACACCCACAAACTCATGAAATAATTGAGATAGACAAAGAAGCAGCAGAAAGAGCAGATAGGTTACTATATTTTAATGCAAAAAGGTAAGAATAGGTGACTTAAAGTCATTTGTCATTTTGTCCACATTGTATTAGCCAAAGTAAGTTATATGATCTGTCTGAATTCAAGGAAGGAGAAGTCGGAATCCATCTCTTAGAGGGAGGCACTGCAATGATGCAAATTCTGGAACTGCGTACGATTAGAGTTGGTTTTGGAATCAAACCATTGTAATGAATTAGTACTTGTCATGATTATAGGATCTGAATCTCTCTATAATGTTTACCATTTCAAGAGTTTGCAGCTTAATATCTTAAAACCACACAGTGAAACCACAACTATAAATCTAGTTTTAAGATCGATATTCTGTGTTTTACAGCTATAATTGCTAAAACTTTAAAATACAGAATAGAATTATTTTATCCATTTTAAAAGAATTCTTTGAAAAGACTATATCCTGACTTCTTAGGAAGACCAGGTAGTTCAAACCTACATTAGCTCTTTGGAAGAAAGACCAGGTTATGTCTTCCCATAAAAATGTTCTACCTCTGAACCCATAAGTAGTGTCACAATGAGTGAAAATCGATTCAGTGACAGTAGGTTTAGGCTTAAGGAATTTTAGTCATAACATAATTCTGCAGATTTAAGCCTGCCCTTCCAGATCAAAGAAGAAAGCCGTGACAGAGAATGTTGCACCTTCCCTTCAGCTGTGGCATTCATCTAGACACCTTGATTCTCTTAACTGCTCCATTTGGAGAACAAAAAAGTTAGGTTGTACACAGCAATGATTAAAAATCTGGAATGATTGTGGAGAGAATGTGACAGTCATGTGCTTATGTTAATTTTATGATTAAGATGTAGGGGTGGAGTCTAGCCTATTAATCTGGAGATAGTCATGAGTAGCTAATGAGGCCTCTGTGTGGGCATGGCTTTCTCCTGAGACTTCTGAGAAATCTCGCGATATTTCCCTTGAAAAGATGAGACGCTATCTCCCTGGTTGTTGGGAGTTAGTCTCAGAGACAAATAATCATAGACAAGACAAGATGGCAATGTCTGAAGAGCTGGAGAAGCCACACTTGGCTTTGATGGAACTAGACCTCTGAAGCTGGAGAGGACACATGGAGACCAATGCCAGTGATGAGTTGCTTCTGCCACCACTGGATGCTGTTGATGAACCCTGAGCCCTGGAAGGGAGGAGCCATGGGAAGACCCTGCCTGCGCTGGGACTCTGCACCCACTGACCTGTGACTTTGTGAGTTGGAAGGAGACATTATAAACTGGTATTGGGTATATGGGCTAATATCGGACTTATGACTTTGAACTGGACTGGGTTGGGATGCTTTATGAGTGTTCCATTCATTTTGTATATAAACCCTTTCCTTATATCCATATGCATGTCAATTAAATTTGTTCCTCTAGTCTACCAGACTAAGACAGAAAATGAGAACTCTTTCCACAGATGCAGTAAGATTCAACTTAATGGCAATGAGTTTGATTTGTTTGGGGATTGGTTTATGTATATCATCCTCCCTTTCCAAATGGATTTTTTGAAAGATATGTAGTCAATTTTTATTTTTTTTTTTTACAAAATAACATTGTCACCTTCAAAGTATTGTCCATTACACTGAATACATTTGTCAAATCTGTGATTCCATTCCTGGAAATAATTTTCAAACTCACCTGGGTGGGTAGCTGACAGAACCTCCCTTATTTTTTTCTTATTTCACCTCTTCTGTAGCGTCAGATCCCTATCGTTTTGTGTCCTTCTGCATTCTCAAAATAAAAACGTCACAGGGAGCAAGGTCAGGTGAGCCAGGTGCGTGGCACACAAAAGATATGCTGGATTTTTTGCCTAAAACTGAGGCACTGAGGATGGCTGCTTAAGCAGGTATATTGTTGTGGTGGTAAAACCAGTCCCCTGTCTGACACAAATCAGGTTTTGTCCCACACTGTCAGACTATCTTTTTAGAACCTTTAAATAGAAAGCTTGACAAACAGTCTGTCCTGGCGGCACAAACTCTAAATGTAATAGGAGTTGACATATTCATCCATTTGAGAAGCTGATGGACCTCCCTGACAAGGGTTGTCATCAATTGGCATTTTACTTCTTTTGAAATGAGAAAACCACACATGCACTTGAGTTATTCCTATAGCACTGTTCTTGTAAGTTTAGTTTGGACAGAGCGTTTCCTAGCAGGAAATAAAATTCACCACCACACACCTCTACTGTTCTCTTAAATCGCCCATCACCAAAACTGTGTTTCAAGCAAAACTGCTTTTATGAAACAATTCACTGTGATCAGAGAGAACCTTCCAAGACAATGTGACTGGGTGCACTAATAGAGCAGAATTGGTTGATGCTCACCTATGGGGAAAATGCACATTAAAACACTCAACTCTGCCCATTGAATTCTAGTTGTTTGGAGAGGTACTGTACACTGTCATATGCACATATGTCTTAGCTATATGATATAGGGTTTAACCCATCTCCATCACTATATAAGTATTTTAATATCAAGTAGAAAAATAAATATGACCTCAGGATAAATGAAGAAAAAATTGAAGTCGTTCAGAATTACATTATTTGGGATTTGCAACCAAACCTCAACTCCTATGAAAGCAGCATTCAGAAAATGAAAAAGTATTGCTTTGGATAAATCTCTTAGAAACGATCTCATTTTGAAGACTAATATCTGCCTGCCTCAAGCTGTGGTATTTTCAAGTGTTTCATATACACATGGAAGCTAAATTGTGATTAAGGAAGACTAAAAATGAATTGATGCCTTTGAATTAATGTGTTGTTGAAGGATACCACAGGGAAAAAAAGAGAATACTACATATACAATTGGGTCACTGTAAGTCAGAATCAACTGGATGCCAGTGGGTTTGATTTAACCAGAAAGGTCACTCTAAGGAAATGGATTATGAATCCTTGGTGGCCCTTTTGAGTACTTGTTGGACTGGTCAAAAACCAATAGTACGTATTCTGGAGACAGATGAGATCATCTGTTCCCATAAAAAATTTACAAACCTCAGAAATACTTTATGGGGTTAATATGAGTCTGAATCAACCTGCAGGTACTGGGTTTGGCCATTATAAGAAACACATGTGTCTTGAAAGAAGTATAGTCAGAATGTTCCTTAGAAGGGAGGATGTGGAGACTCCAACTCATATACCTTAAACAAGTCAGCAGGGACCTGTCCTTGGTGAGTCCTGCTTAGCAGAGAGTTATAAGGAGAGAAGAAGACCCTCAGTGAGAAGAAATGACACAGTGGATGCAACCATGAGCCCAAGTGAAGAATTATTATGAGGTTAGCACAGGATTAGGCCATATCTAATTCTGTTGTATACCTGGAATCAAAGCCATGGTCCCTAACAACAATATCAACCTTGGTGAAGAAAGAACTAGGTTTGAGCC
The DNA here is from genome assembly GCA_004026705.1 of Nesogale talazaci. Lineage (NCBI taxonomy): Eukaryota > Metazoa > Chordata > Mammalia > Afrosoricida > Tenrecidae > Nesogale > Nesogale talazaci. The sequence goes on from PVJH01016480.1 coordinate 24,897, forward strand.
TCCGTGATTTTACAGACCTTTGAGCATGTTACTTACATGGTTTGATATAATAATGCCACAGATTGTCAAAACATGGCAGAGTGCCAATCAAATATGATAAATCTGGGAAAGTATACCCTCTTTCCTCCTTTCTTTTAAATATTTCAACAATTTTCCAAAATACTTGATGTCAGCCTTGTTATAATTTAACTTTTTAAAAAAAATCTCATGATTTATTCTGTTTTCTTTAGTCATTATTTTGGAGTCTGCCTATTTAAGACCTTCCCTTTCCCTAAATTTTTAATCAAAGTATTTTAGGAAGGAACCTCAACCATTTATTGTTTGTCTTATTAAAAATTTAATACAGGCATATGGAGAAGAATACAATGAGTGCTGTCATAGTAGTCACAATGGTTTATTTCTGCCTTCCTTAATGTACCAGTTCTGGGCCCTGTTGGTGTAGTGGTTGCACATTTGGCTATGAACCTCAAGGTCAACAGTTTGAAACCATTAATCACTCCTTTGGAGAAAGATGGGACGTTCTACTACAAAGAAGAATTATACTCTTAGACACCATTAGGGAAGGTTCTACTCTGTATTATAGGGTCTCTATGAGTTGGCACTGATTTCATGGCAGTGAATTTGAGCTTGGTTTGGGACCAGACAGAAGAGCATTCTTAGCTGTGGTTCACATGGATGAGACAGGGGTTTAGATATCTTGCTGAGTTTGCACAGACTATAGATAAGGCCTCAGTGTTTTCTTTTTAATCCAGGAAAAAACATACAGAGAAGAAAAACTGCTTGCTTTAAAGTGAAACTAGCTCTCTAGAAACTTGGGGGGATGATTTCAAAAATTGTATCTTGCCTTCCTTGTTTCTCTGGCCTCCATTTGTTGTGTGAAATGGAATTGCTTAAATCCTTTATTGCATTTCAGTTATTCACAACTACTGACTCACTGAGTTCCTGTTATGTGCCACACTCTTTTCTAGGTGAGGTAAGGGGGAAAAGACAGGCCCTCTACCTTATTAAATATCAGTTGTGCAAGAAAGCACATAGTAAGAGTTTGTTAAACTAATTCTACAGCCTATGATCAGGGAAGTACAGGGTTGTGTGGAAGTACACAGGAAGTATCTCACATAGCTTAAAATTTGGGAACACCTCTGGTAGCAGGCTCTCTCTTCAGAGAGGAGTAGCTCAGAAAAAGTGAGAGAAAGGGACCATCAACATAAAGACTCAAGGTTTGGTGAACTTATTAGTGGTCATGAGTCACTTTCTACCTGGAGAAATATGAATTTAAAGTGAACCATGGCACAGATCCTTAAGACAGATGTTTGTGGATACATGCTATTTTTTACTCTCATTCACACATTCTTATCCCTGCCGGCTGTTCCATCTTCTCTATATACCTCATTAACTGAAGAGAGATTTCTTTGAAGGATCAGTGTTTTGTCAACTTTTTCAGAAACTTAATGTTATTTGGTTCTCCCAGATATCCATTAGAGTTGTTATAATATACCCAATCTTACACGTAAAGAAACTGAGGAAGAGTAATGTATTAACCTATTCAAGATCAGACTACCTACAAATGACTGTAAGTTGGAGGGAGTGGTAATATGCAATTCCAATGAGGCCAACAATAGGATGAGACTTTAAGAATAAGATAGAAAAATAATATAGTAATAAAGTGAAACTCAATGAAAAAGCCTATAGCCCAAAATATATTGTATTAAAAAAAGCTTAGCCATCATTGGATGGTGTTCAGAATTGCAAAATTAATCTAATCTAGCAGGAGAACACAAAAGAAAAATCTCATGTAATGAAATAGCAGACATACAGGTTAGTGAATAATGGTCTCGCTAAATGGAGCCAGACTTGTCCTTTACATGGATTGGGGGAAAGTAAACAGAATGACGACAAATAGAATAAGCAGATCTCACCAAATATTCAAGGCATGAGTTCAAACTGAGTCAAAGCTTAGACACAAACCAGGTTGGGAGACAAATGGGGGTGTCTGCTATGAAGCTTTTATGTTTTAAGTCCACTGGAGACTCATGTCTGTCTCATCTGCTGGTTTTGAGGAGCCTCTGAACAGACAACCAGGTCTTCTTAGAAATTCATGAGATCCAGTTGGTTCTGAAACTCAATTTGAACCCTTCATCCTGACATTGACACTGACTATGAAATAGGAAGGAGCCCTGGTATTACAATGGTCAGATTTCTAGGCTGCTATCAGTGGCTCTAATCTATCAACCATGCCATGGGAGATTTTTGTGGCAGCCTGCTTTTGTAAAGGTATACACACATTCTATTGGGCAGTTTGACCCTAGATTTGGGTTTGACTTTGGCTTTGGTTGGAGATTGAGCAACAGCAGCTCGACATCAATGACGCATAGTCCAGTGCTTTACTGCAGGTTACACTCCTGTATAGCAATGACTCCAAGTCTTGGATTACCTTTCTTCTGAATGAATTCCATGATCTGAGGATCCCTTTTAGCCATGGAGGGTAAAGGTTAGTTGACTGACTCACCAACTTCTCTATGGGGTAGGCAAGGATGCTGTTTTCTTAAAGGTTCATATCCTTTGAGGGTCCATATAAGGTCTCTGGGAGCCAAAGTCTATCAGATGTCAGTGGGTTTGGTTTGAGGAAGGAGTATCTATATTCTCTACTACTTCCTTTTCTGCCTCCTCTTGGTTCCTCACTGTAAACCAGAAATTTCTTTTTATAATTAGAAGCTTCCAACTTGGACACATTCTCCAACAATCCTGTTCCAAATCTTTGATTTGAATGCCTACTAAAAGCATCATTTCACTTCTGTAGAAAGCAGACACCAGAGTTTTAAATTCATGACTCAAATAGTGACAGATAGACAAAAAGATCAGATAAGAAAAGAGAGAAACAGATCAATTTTTTAACCTTCAAATAAGTGAACTCACTGTTGCCTAAATTTTCAGACTCTGTTTTCCATCCATCCTGCATATTTTCTCTACGTACTTCAAAGAAAGTGTCCAAAGTTCCCCTTTTAAGGAGCTACTGGCGATCCCTATTTGCAAAAAATAAAGCTTCAAACAAAGGATGCCTTCCAATCCTATCGAACAATGATCAACTCTATTTTCAGAAAATATTGGTTTCAGATTCAAATGTATTTGCCTAACTTCGGATTCTTTCCAGTCTCCAACCTCCACTTTTTTGTAATGATCCTCTAAGTACTTGTTTATTCAGAATATGTCCTTCAGGATTCCACTGTCTCGTCATTACTTATATTGTTCTTGCTGCTTGAAAGGTCTAACCTAATGTCATTTCTTGAAACTGCTTTTACTTCAGAGAGCAGCTTTCTCTATCAAACTTTCTTTTATGTTGCCCAGGAGGATATAAGTTTACTATCTTTTATGCTTAGAAATATCTGTAATAAACCTTTATTATACCCCATTTCATAATTTACTTTTTACTCTATTGTGTTTTCCCTATTAGATCAAGAGCTCCTGGAAGGCAGGGGCAATTTTGTATGTTTTGCATTATGCCCCATGCAAATCACAATGCCAGTCCTGCACGTAATGCAAAAATTAATGATGAGTTCAAATTATAACTTACTGCTTGATTCTTTTCAGACAATGTCCTGTGCTGAAGTCAAGGTTATGATAAAGATAATGAGTTTTGATTCAGATAGATGGGTTCAAACAATAAAGTCTTGGTGCATTCATCTACTGGTTTCATATAACTTCATTTTCAGCAACCTCAATTTCCTTATTTGTGATGCAGGATTTTAAACAGTGTTAGAAATGATGCCAAAATATAGATGTTTAAATATTAGTTTCCTGTCCTGACATTCCCCCTACCCCCCAGCATAGGATTCTGGGACATGTACAGATGAGTGTCCAAGATATACTCTTGATTTCTAGCAAGAATTCTTGCCCCAAATGCTTATACTAGCTCTTACTCTGGTGACTAGCCCATTTGTAGAATAAAGGGATAGTTCAATATCTACAAATGTAGACAGATTCCAGATACCTACTTGACAAATTTGATGTCTCAACATCCATTCTTGCCACCACCATCACCCCCAACGATACTAAAGCAAAAGTAGGAGCCTCTCACAGATCTTATCTTTCTCACTGAATGGAAAAAATAAAATTCATCCACAAATAGTTTTCTGTGGCTCAGTTTTCTTAGTGACCTTTTAATTTTATACACAAAAATTCCTATTCCCTATGTTTGGCATGGTGGAAAAACTCTGTATTCCTGAGTGTGTCATTTGTTTTCTACTCATTTCAAAGCTTGGGAGAATGGGTGCCTGCTCCACAAAGAAGGAGTAAGGGCACAGTGACCTGAATTAGATAAGCATATTGTCAAAAGGAAGAAAATCATCTTTGTATCAGAATTTGTCTCTTACTAGCTGTGAAACTTATAAAAAATGTTCTCAATTCCTTTGAGAATCCATTGTCAAGTAGAGAGTATCAGGTCTTTCTTTTATGGCTATTATGAAGATCAAATAAGATAATATATGTAAAGATTTCATAATGGGAACTGACAAAGTAGGTATTAGACATATGTTGGCATCTTTACCTTGGTTTTGAAAGCTATTTGCAGCAAGATACTTCCTCTATTTAACTGCAACTATCCGTTCCTTATGAGGGAATCGAAGGAATTTGGAATTTGAAATCTAGACTAACTTTATTACCATACAATTTCCTGTGTCAAAGGGAAGACCACTGTCAATAATTATTATCTGAGTGTCTGCAAAAGTGAACTTTGTCTAGCATTTAAGTGCTCCTGGAATATTTCTAGTCCATTCAGTACTGGATAAGTTCAAGGTCTTAGACTGCACTTGGAAAGAGAAAGAACCAGTAGATCTTTGCAGTTGTATTTTTTTTACCAATGGAAGTCAAAGACTAATTCAAAGATGACACAGAAGAAATGAGGCTCTTAGTTTAGGTTATTATTATTATTATTAAAATTGGTGCATTATTATTTATAACTTTTCACTGTCATGATTTGCTCAGCTGTCAGAAGGTTGAACATGTAGTTACAGAGCGCAGTTACCTGCTTCCAGATGCTCCATCCTAGGTCTCACTGAGGATTCTAGAACAATGATCCTCCTTCCTTTGTGAAAACTGGGGTTCAAAGAGAATTGTTCAAATATCTCATTCAGAGTGACCTCTCTCTCCTTCCAGGTAGGTGTTTCAGATGCCCACAGTATTTATTTTAGAACTGTGAGAAATATGAATGATGAAGTGTAACCAGAAGATATTTTTTAAAAAGCAGTCTTAGAAAACCAAAGTGAAATCCCTTAAACCCCCAAGTTCTAATTCTAAGAGGACAGGGATGATAGGAAAGGGATTGAGGAATATTCTTTTTGAGAGAACTAAAGTAGTTCTATGATTGAGAGGATGGGTTTTGAAAACAATTTGCTACAGTTTCAAGTTTGTTCATATGTGTCCAGATTATAACCCAGGTACTGGAATTTCCCATGCCCCTGTTGCCTCTCTTGTGCAATGGGGTATGAAAATAATCCTTAATCTACACTGGTATGAAGTTAAATAAGTTGGTGCATATAAAAAATGAACATTGTGTTTGACATTACTCATAAATACTTCAAACTATTTGAAGTTAAACTTTCCCACTTCAATATATAAATTCCAGAGTCTAGGGAAAATGGACTGAAAGGAATTCAAATGTATATGGATTCAATTGACTGATCAAAAAAACAAGGATTTTTTTAGGAGGGTGGGATAAATGTTTATTAAATAGAGTAAAATTGAGGCACTTCCTCTTTCAACTTAAGTCATATTACAGGTGTAATTATTATAGTACTCAACATTCTATTTCAACTGAGACTTTTGGCTAGTCATAGCTAGAAATTCAGCAGTTGATTACATTTTTTGATCCGATTTCTAGGCTTGTGCTTTTGTCGTCATTTATTTATGTTTGCTACACCCCTGATCTTCCTTGCCATGATGCAGGATGAATGCACCAAGGCAGGGACCTGGTTTCCTTCCCTCTGAATAGAACCAAGTGTCTCTTTTTTAGAGATACTTAAGAGTTGACTGACCTCATGAAACCAGTAAACTCTAATGGACCTGATTCCTTCCATGGCTATTGTTTCATATTCCACTTTGTTTGGGGTTCTTCAGGTACACAGAAGATCACAGTTCATTACCAGTCTCATATTTCCCCCGCCATATGTATGTACATGTGTGTTTTCCCTAACACACACAAAAAACCACAGCTCCGTAGAGAAAATTAATCTGGAGACATCCACAAAAACAGACACCATTTAATCAGGAACACACAAATACATGCTCTCACTCAGTGCCCTCAAGTAGACATTGACTCATAGGGGCTATATAGGCCAGGGTAGAATGACCTCTGTGGTGCTGGAGATTGCAGTACTTTGAGTAAAAGGCCCCATTTTTCTCTCATGGAACAGCGAGTGGTTTAAAACTGATGACTTTGCAGATCACAGCTGCACATGTAACCATACTATCAGTGACATGAAAGAAAATACTTACATTCTTTTGTGCAAAGGGTATGAAAATAATCCTCAATCTACACTGGTATGAAGTTAAATAAGTCGGTGCATATAAAAGTTGGAGCATATACTTATACACGAAAAAGTATATACTTATCCGTATACACGCTCATGCAGGTGCACAATTGAAGGATCACATACACTCTCTTTGATCATAGGACAGGTTATGAACATATGGAGTATATACATTGCAGTAAGACAATTTTGTGCTAATAATACTTTTATGAGTAACTTTTTCTACATCAGCAGAATAATTCCATATACTATTACAATCTGTCAAGAGGAAGTAGATAAATCTATTAGTTTTCCCTTTCCTTATTTCATCATCATGACAGCCTCTCTTGGGACCCCTTCTCAACTGACAGCTAAGTCTCCACCACCAAGCGGCAAGTTAATATTTCTGTAAATTTGATTTAATTGCTCATTAATGATTCCAATACTCCTTCCCTCTGTTAATTAATTAAAAACAAGGTTTCAGTAGATGTGAATAAGGGAATTTTGTGGAAACCAAGTACAAAACACAGGGGTTTCTTTCATTAAAATAATCAAGAAGAAATTGTGATCAAAATACTCTTTGCTACACGTGCAAATTTTTAGAATCCTAGAACAAGTAGGACTTTTGGATTTCAACTATTATCAGCACTTCCCAAACTGCAATCCAAATGCCTAAATGCTTTTCCAAGAAAAACAAGATCCTGCAATCTAATAAATCTGGCAGGCAGAGCAGATAACACTTTTATATAGAGATTCGCTGGCTCACAGTCATCCAGTTGATTCCAACTTGCCGGGACCCTGCACAGAAGCATATTAAAATCTCTGACTGTATAAGTTAAGAGGCTTGTTTGACTTTGTTCAGCCTCCTTCCACCAAAACGTGCTTTTTCAAAAAGTGTTTAATTGAGCATAAGTTTAGTCATCTCTTGCTGTATAATGAGTCTCCTCTAAATATGTTGTTGCTGTTGTCAGCAACCAATAGCAATGTTCCTGCCTCAGAGTCACCCTGGGTAGAGCAGAACAGACAGTGCGCAATCTTTCACCATTTCTACAATTATTTTGGATCTGATCCTCATTATCTTTAGGATTTTTATTTGATGACTTTGGAAGCAGGTCAGCAAGTCTTTATTTCTAATCCATCTTACTTGAGAAGGTCTGTAGAAACCTGATCAGCCTCATAGCAACATGTAAGACCCCATATGATTCACATTGGTTAGGAATTGAAACTGAATCTCCTGCGTGAAGGTATGGATTACACTACTGAACTAACACTGTCCTACTGACCTTCACATTAGTGGTCTGAAATAGAAGTTATGAATCAATTTCACTGTACAATGGGTTGGTTGTGTTGGAAGGGTCAAGATGGCTGGCAGTTGGGCATTCTTTTATCCTGTGATGGCTCGTTCTTCTACAGCTGATCTTTTTGTTCTCTCAACACCATGACAGCAAGATTGTTTGACATAAAACACTTCCTTACAAGGTGGACTTGGGGCACAGCTCCAATAGGTCAGAAGCCAGCAACTACAAGGGTTCTAAGCACCTCATGTTATAAGTCACAGAGGATCATTTATATCACATGTTATCAGACAAATCTAGTAATAAGAACTGTTCAGATTTAAGGTGTATATAAATTAGCTCCTCAGTTGGCAAGACAAAGTCATATTGCAAAAGAACATATGGAGTAGAAGATTGTAGCAGCCACCTTTGAAAACAACCAGACACAAACCTCTGAGCTGTTTTTGCAGGATGGCTTAGGAAATAATAATAGAGAACAATATGCAACTTTATAGATTAGTATATTGTGGTTTGTGGATGTATTGTAGCATAATTTACATGTGGACATTCATGCAAGTACTTCAGAAACTTGTGCAAAAATGTTATTATTTTCTAATTCCATTGTTCCAAGAACTTTTTGAAGCCTCCTTGTAACTGGTAATCAATAGAGCTGATATTAGGTTTTAGTGCCTTAATTCCAATTATTTGTCTTCCCCATAACCCTAATAACCCATTGCAATCTATTCAAATGCAACTCATAGTGACACTCACTAGATAGAATTTCAGAGGGTGGAAATTTTTATGCATTCAACTTTTATCCTAGAGTGACATCAGTACTCCTTAATCTTCCCTGCAGCATGTTCCAAAGGATGTGGATCCTAAGTGACACATATATTTTTTTCTCTTTTTTTTGAGGATCTTAGCCCCTTTGTCTGTACTTCCAAGCTATATTGGTTAAAACATGAATAACTTTTTAAATTGAAGCAGAGAATCTGTTTTCTCTGCAATCATGGCATGGATAATAGGCTCTGAAATCCAGCAAAACTTGGGATTTGTGAACATTCTGAACGGGGTGGGTTGTCTCTCAAAAGCTTCTTTGAAGGTAAAGTAACCTGGGCTTTGTCCTGCTCCATGTGTTAGCATGTTACCTAGAGCATCATTGGTCTCTGCACATTTAAGGTCCATCGCCAGGTCTTTGCCTAATCCCTCTTGCTTCATAAAATGTAATCCAACTCAACCCTTGACAACACATAGATGAATTTCATAGTGTTTCTCTGCCCTATCAACTCACTCAAATATGCCTTTAATTCTTCCAAAATGCTTAATAGCAAGTCCCCAAGTAATTATTCTTCCATGAATTTTTCTTGAACTGATCAAAACAAGCATTACAGTTTACCCAAGCTTTTCTGCCTACATACTCAGTTCAGGTCCCTTGCACTTATTTATCATCAGGGTTTGACATGTTCTACAAGATTGTTTTGAATCTACTGACAACATGTTCTGTTTTTACTTTATTCCTCATAAATTCAATCTCTCTCTGTCTGCTGATTCTATAAATAATTTATAGAACTGCTTATTTGGGAGTCAGAATTGGCTAGACAGCAGTGGGGTTTAGGTTTTATCTTATCTATTTAATTTATTCACATAACTGGAGTTTGAACTCAGCTACTGAAAGACTCGTGCTGCATGGTTTTAACTCAGTCACTGAAATGTTGGTAGTTTGAGTCCATGCAATGGTGCTGTGGAAATAAAAGTCTACTGGTCCCTTTTTGTAAGATTATAACAATTAAAAAGCCAAAAAAAAGCCATAAGAAAGAGCACATATCTACTTTGGAGCATATGAGTCCTGTTAAGATTGAATTAACTCTAATATCTTTTATTTTTTAAGCATGTTTTGCCATAATTCCTGTACTGTGGACCATAGACTTTATGTCATCAGATGGAAGGGCAACATCAGAAATAGCTTTTGCATATGGCCCAAATTAAATTTGTTCCTTGCATTCCTGGGGTATGCTTGATTGCTGTGACTTGATTAATATCTCTAGGACAATAGCTCCAAGTAACATTGCTTACATATTTTGCAATAATATGGCTTTAAATGCTCCAGATTTTATTGCTAAGCTAAGGAAGAACATATTAAATGAAACCTAATTATTATAAGAAAAATATACAGCACACTAGACATAAAATACATGACATTGTAGCTTCATAATCATTCTCTAGAATATTTATTATAAACAGAAGACTTTTTTCTGAATGGTATTTTTGGTTAATGTGTCACAGCATGAAGGAGACTGAAGGGTTTATCTATTTCCTCTTTGTGACTTCTTTCTAGATAGAGGGACAAGGGGACAAGAGACAGCTTTGTTTTAATTTATATAAAGAGCAGCAGTGAGTATTAAATGACAAACCCAACCCTTAAATCTAAGATTACCAGAAAACTAAACAGAAGCAGGAAAAAGGCCAGCTTGGGTAAACACAGCCAGTACTGAGTAAATTGTGAAAAATATCTTCAGAAATGCTTTTTAAAATTCAGACCAAACCTTTACTTGTTTATTTGTTTGATTTCCATTGAGGCTGAGCCTGCAAAAATCAGAAAAACAAATATGCTATTTGGTAGATGTATGTGAGCACCACAAAAAGGCAGGGTAACTAAAGAAGTTCACATGTCAAGGAAAAAATCCCCCTTGAGCCACTTCATATCCTGGGAGGTGCCAATCATCCTAGGCGCTGATATTAAAGTCCTTTGAGTGTGAAACTAGTCCACTTGGCAGGAGAGAGCTGCACATGACATTTTTGGAGACTGGCCTAATCTGATGAACAATTCAATCACAGTCCCCTGAAATCTGCCTTTCCAAATATTATCTGTACCCTCTTCAAGATCAAAAGTCAAATTATGAAAATACCCTGGTTTCGAAGTGAAATGCCCTCTAACATGAGTTGAAGCAACTCCTTGTCACCTTTCCCACAGGACTCCTGCAGTGTCCCGTTGCCTTTGCAAGCAGCTGCCCTCACATTGACCTTTGCCACTTTCTCCCTGCCTTTCTATCTTCCAGTTCACTAGAATTACTCACCTATTCTGATATTATTGCTGTTCCAGGGTTACACAAGTTAATATTCATATAACGGTGGCTTGCTTGTACTATTTTTTGGAATTAAACACATTAGAGGCAAATGCTGAAGCAAAGATGTGAGGGCACTCCTAAGGAGAGAGCATGGTTACTCTAATCTTGTAATAAGGAGACTTTCACTTCATTGATATTTGGATGCTGTTTAGTGTGGGAATACTAGTTTTCATGAGGCCAGATCCATGTAGGAACCAAGCTCAAAAACTATTCAAGTCAAGCTTTAAAAACAGCCATGCACTGCAGGAGACGGGGTGGACATTCCTGGGTGAGGAAGGTTGTGCAAAGATGTCTTTAGGGGATGTGGAATGGAAATGGGGGAATCTCACAGCTGTGCTCTCATTTGCAAAGGCAAACTTCACTGAGCCTATCCTGGAAGCATTTGTAGAAGATTGCGTGGTGGTTACTTACAATGAGGATGCAACAAACATTGATTCAAATAAAATATTCAGCTTTAGTTTTTAATGAACAACTGACGTTATTCTTAGGTGCCATCAAATGGGTTCCCACCCATAGCGTCTTTTTGCATAGTTGAATGAGACATTGGGTGATCCAGTACCATCATTTTATTGGTTCAATGATGCCTGAGCCCATTGTTGAAGCCATAATGTAAAAATCCATTTCATTGAAGGTCTTCACCAGCATCACATTTTAATTGCATTCATTCTTCTTTTTGTTTGTTTGTTTGTTTGTTTGTTTTTGTTGGGGGGGGCGTGCATCACTGCCTCTGGTGGTCATGGGCACTACCCAGTGCTGCTCCTGAGAGCCGCTGCTGGATTTGAACTGCCAAGACCGCGGGCTGCAGTTCCACACTCAACCACTTACGCCACCGGGGCTCTTTCCTGTATTCATTCTTCTTAGGTTCTTATTCATTGCCCAACTTTCACATGCATAAGAGGTCATGGAAGATATCCTGGCTTAGGTCAGGCACACCTTAGTCCTCAAAATAACATCTTTGTTTTTGAAACTCTAAAGCAGTTTCATGCAACAGATTTTGTGTATTTTGATCCCCTGAATTTCGCTTCAGTGTGTAGCCAAGCAATATAAAACCGACTTCAAGATCTCCATTGATCATGGTGTCATTTACTAGATCAGTTGTGAGGATTTGGATTTTCTTCATATTGAGTCAAAATTCATACTGAAGCCTAAAATCCTTGACCTCTAGCAGCAACTATTTTAAGTCTTCCTAAATTTTAGCAAGTAAAGAAGTGTCATCTTGTATTACACAGATATAAGTCATCTCCAATCTTGATGCCACATTCTTCTCATAAAAGTCAACTTCTCTAAGTATGTGATCACCATACAAATTGAAGAAGTACACTGAAAAGATGCAAACTTGACACTCACCTTTTCTGATTTTAAATCATGTGTTTTTTTCTTTTTTCACTACTTCCTCTTGATCCATTTACAAGTTCATCATAGCACAATGAAGTGTTCTAGAATTCCCATTCTTCTCAAAGTTATCCACAGTTTTCTATTGTCCACACAATTGGATGCCTTTGCAGAGTCAACGAAACACAAGTAAATATCTTTCTGCTTTTGAGCTAAGATCCATCTGACATCAACAGCGATAGTGCTGGCACTTACATCATCCTCTTCTGAATCTTGCCAGAACTTCTGGCAGTTCCCTGTCAACATACTGCTGCTACTATTGTTGGATGATCTTCAGAAAAAATTTACTTTCGTGTGTTATCAATGATATTATTCTGCAGTTTGAGAATTCTGTTGGGTCACAGAGTGCTTTCTTTGGATTGGGCACAAATATGAATCTCTTTCAGTCAGTTGGCCAAGTGGCTGCTTCCAAATTTCCTGGCATAGACAATTACGTTGCTTCCAGTGCTTCCTCAGCTTGCGGAAACATTTCAATTGGCATGTCATCAATTTCTGGAGCCTTGTTTTGGACGAATACATTCAATGTCAGTTGGACCTACCTAACTTTTGCAAAGGAGGTGTTTTTTTGAAGGTGAATTTTCTTGAGCAGATGAATATAGAGTGTGAAATAAATAATTTAACTTTATTTTAAAGATTGGTCATTTTCTTTGCTCTCTTCTAGAAAATCGCTAAAACCAGTGATTCGATTTCTCCATCTGTGGAAATGCTTTTGATAAGGCCTTTGGAGTCTGCCTTAGAGTATAAGCAAGTGAGATGTTTCTTGTCTGGAGGCTGGCCTAACCAGAAAGGCCTCAGAGAAATTAGCTGATGTCAGAGGAGGAAACACGCTTCAGTCAACTGTGCCCGAGTAGTGATGCTCCAGTAAAGGCTCCGAACAGTGGTTTTCTGGTTGGTGAACAATATTGTGGTATATGGAAAGGCAGTGCCTCCTTTTCTTAAGGCATTTGTTCTCTTCATGTCTCTAAAGCTTCCAGTCAAGCTAAAGACTTAATAATTACATATTTCGTAAATGAATTTGTAATATGTTTCCAATTTGACCTTCAAAATAGTCATGTCAATTAGAAAATTCCTGTTTTTCAACAATGAACATTATTTAGCTTACTTAGGCAAAGCATTTTATAATTATAATGATCATATAAGTTTTGAACTAATGAGAGTTGGACAGCTTTCCAATGTGGAATACCTCTTTGTGTTTTTTATCTTATGAATGTAGAATTTGTAAAATTTCCCCATTAATTCTATTGAGGAAATTGTGTCTTAAATTTAATAGCTGTTTGTGCTATACTGACATAACCGCTTTCACATAAATTGTATTAGTATTATTCCAATTAAGCTTTGAAATTAGTGTTTTTTATGTATAAAACTTTATAAATGCACAAATATTCAATAACATTTACCCAGGAACATATTTAAGAAGTATCACTTGTAAGAATGAGCTTAGGGCTGAGCCCCAGTGGCGCAGTGGTTGAGTGCGGGACTGCAGCCCACTGCCTTGGTGGTTCAAATCCAGTAGCAGCAAGGCTGGGTAGCTCCCATGACCACCAGAGGGCAGTGATGCCAAAAAAAAAAGGAATGGGTTTAACTTACATGTTTTACACACTTATTTGTTTATATTCCTTAAGTCCAAGAGAAATTTGAAGTATTTCAACAAAGAATAATATGGATTATTAAGTGCAAAATTATTCTTTTAAATAATATTATTTATTTGCTTACAAGGATTTAAAACTATAGACAATATGTTTATTAAATGAGTCTGGTAGCATATAAGGCTATTGACAGATATTTTGGCTATTCTTAGGGGACTATCATTCAATTAAATTACCAATTGAGATCTAAATCACTGCAAAAAAGAATATAGGTTGATTTCAGAAGTATGTTCACATAATGCCAGGCAGACACAAGCACATATATTTCTCTATTCTCTATCATTTTTAATGACTCTTCAAGGCTGCATAACTACAGAAGACCTGAATTTAAGGTTATCTTTATTTTTTTTTTGTGGACATCACTGTCTCTGGTGGTCGTGGGCGCTACCCAGTGCCACTCCTGAGAGCCGCTGCTGGATTTGAACTGCCAAGCCCGCTGGCTTCAGCCCTCACTCAAACACTTATGCCACTGGGGCTCAGCCCAAGATTATCCTTTTAGTTAAAAAGAAACCATTTTGTAACTATAGTCCATATTTCACAAAAAGTGGTCCATAAAGAACCATCTTCAAAATCTCTTAAGATTTACAGATGCTGGGATTTTTAGCATTTCAGATTCTCAGGTCTATGATTCTTCATTTGAAACAAACACCAGATAATTCTTAATACAAATCCAACCTTGGGAAAAAGCACTGTCATTCTGTATTTTCCATTGGAAGAATATTGAATAATAATAATATAAAATTGCATTTGTCTGCTCATGGAATTCATTCATGATAATTATCCACATCTTGAAGATGAATGTAGTATGGTCATTTATTTCATGAATCGCCTTTCTTTGTCAATATTATGATATGATGAAACCAAGAGGCAAGAAATATTGAAAACCTCACTCATGAATAAATCTAGGAGTGATTGGTACATCCAGTGCTTTTCTGTTGACTTTGCTGTAAGCCTGAACGAGTCGGCAATGGGAAGAAGCCAGCAGATCTGCAGTTGAAGGTGGTGATAGAAAATGGATAGGGTGAGGGGTGAAGGTGCAATACTTAAGCAAGGGAAAAATTATTCATCATTAGTCACTAATCTTGATCAATCAGGAACTCTCCAAATTAGATCTCTTTATCAGTTCATTGTTTGGAAATTTGTGAAATTTTCTTAAGAAAGGGTGCATTGTGTGTGTGTGTGTGTGTGTGTGTGTGCGCGCGCACGCGCGCACACACACACGCGCGCAGAATGGCAGAGAATGGCGCGAGAATGGCAGCAGGGTTATTGGGTTGAACAAGAGACTATTAAAGCAATTGCATCTTGGCTTCAATTGTCTTCTTAAGCTGAGACAGATCAAGCCAGCCAAACACCTGTGATGGCTCAGCAGTGAACAGTTTGGTTAAATACACAGTGCATAGACCACTAGGCACATAGAGACTGTTTCATAGCAATCTGAATTGATTCAATTTTAGTGTTCAATTTCTCTGATGAAAAGACATGATTATCAGTTCTCTTGTTTGCAGATTCTGAGAATCCCAAGCTGCTTTAAGAGAAAGGGAACACGGGATGCATTTGGGAGTACTATAGGGGCAGCAAACTCTAAAGAGTAGCTCAATCTCTCCCTTCAAAACTTCACTCTCAAGGGGGGATTCTGACATGACGCACAAACACACAGACCCACTGAATGCCCAGAAACTACATGTTCTGTTGTAGATGAATCAGATAGCTAGGCTGGAAACACTCCACTGTCCTTCCTTTCGTCTTTGTATTTACTTATTCTTCAGATACTTCTGTATTTTCTCTATCGTGGATGCTCTTGTTACATGAAAAAAAAAAAAAACTCAGAGCATATAGTCAAGAGGCTCAGGGGATAAGACTGTAGAGAAAGTTGATGGGGTAGTTTCTTGACTGTGCTAGAATGAACTAGAATGTTTAGTATAGTTCTTTTTTTAGGCATCACTGCCCTGGTGGTGGGTAGGAGGCCCAGCCTTTGCTCCTGGGAGCCGGAATCGAACCTCCATCCCAGTGGGCCGCAGTCCCGCGCACAACCACTACGCCACCAGAGCTCAGCCCCATAATATAGTTTTTAAGGACACATTCTTTGTGGTCTTAGTAAGGTGAGCAGCCGTCCCGTTTTTTAACAATTTCACAACATCCCACGGCATTTTAAAATTAAAATAAATATTTTACAATGCTATTTTTGGATTCTATGAAAATTTTTGTTGCTCCATATAGACAAAATATTTAATCAAGGACCACCACCACCACCCCCACCCCAGCCAATGGTATCCCACTTGAAATCTGGTCATATATAGTGGAACAGTGTGACAACTAGAATAAAGCCCTTGTCCAGTGACCAAAAAGGGTATTGTCCATACTGTTTTATGGGCTTTGAAGGTAAATAATTTCATGTATTTAATATGGTATACACTTGAGGATTGATATGTTTGGGTTACCAGGCATCCAACTCATCTCTATCAAGAGATCCAACTGATGTATTCTAAAAGGAGACGTGGGAAAACCTGTGTGGAGCACATTCAGTAAGACCTATGATATTATTTTGCCCACTGTTCTTCACGTGGTTCCTATAGCTTTTATTAAAACGGAGTCAGATGCCCAATTAGTAATTCTAGTTTAGAGGCTAATTTTAGGAGGGTACAGTTATCTCTGCAATAGCTACAGAATAGTATCTATCCCTAACTAAATCCACCATTTAGATCTAAGAGAAATAAACATATCTAAATTTTCAAAAAGGTCTATAAATAGAAAATAATGGGGTAGCCCCAGATGTTTCTTTTCTTGGCTGTGGCTTCTGTGAAGTCTTTACTTCAAGCTTGATTCCTATTTTTTCAATATCAACTGAACCTGATGCTGAAAATTTTGTCTAGAAAGATGGGTATGCATGGTGTTTTCCCTAGAGCTCAATTAATCTTTGCATATTTCTCACCAAAGTGAAGACCCAAGGGTCAGTGGCAATGCAGAGATAGCATGAATTTGTTAAGTGGATTCTGTGAGAACCAGCGCATCTGCTGAGCAGATGATTGGGTGCTTAAGCAGGAAAATGCCCTCCTCTCTATTCTCATCACTAACTATGTCTACTTATCTATATTATTTATCTTCTGCCTATCTTTTTGATGTTTTCTCTTATTCTAGATTCCTTCGATTCCAATGCCACTCTCTATGAATCTATATGAATAAATTGAGATTGCAGTGATAATTTTTAATACATAAATCAAAAGTAACTTTTGTTAGATTGCAATGCTTAGTAAAATTGAAACATGGAGCAGATCGTAAGCTTTTAGGCTCAAAAGTAATGTGGCCAATAGACATAGCATTCTATTTGCACAATATTTGGCACCTTTGAATAATAATTCAAAATTATTATTCGATCAATAAGCGAATGTCGAACATCCTTTGGATCATATTCTGATTTCTTCATTTTCTCTGTTTTGCTTCAATCTGCTGTTAGCTTAGGCAAGTACTCGGGTTTTCTCTTGGAACAGTCTCCTAAGGTATGTTCTGTAATGTCTACATCATGCTCTTCACTAGGCCTGCAATGAACAAGTATTCCTATTGGAACAGCCCCAATGGCAGCACGGCACAGGATTCGGGTGGAAAATGAGTGCGAGTGATAACTAAGCAAAGCTGTGCAAGTAAGTATCCCTTTCTCTGAAGGCAGCACGCTGCGGGACGATGGGGAGTCATAATAGCCTAATGACAGCTATTGGTGAGGAAACAATAGACCTGAGGGCCACAAGTCAAGGCGAATAGAGGGATGGTTAATAAAATGTCCAGGAGATGCTTCAAGCTTACCACAGCACACTTGAAGAGTATGTCTCTTACTGTACCAGCAGCTTATTGCTATTATATAAGTGAAAAGTATTAAAATATGTAGAAAATTCTGGAAAGCTAAGATTCTTGTAGACAGGAAGACAAGTGTAGGAAGATGATGCCCATTTCAGGTTTCAGATATTCCATTTCATGATTCTTTATGGTTTGTGGTTTATTTGCTGTTTTGTCCCAAAAAAGTATCACAAAGAAACCCCGAATTCTTATTATCAACTACAAGAAGCTCCAAACTCCTATTATTGCTAAAATGAGTTTCTGTGACTACTGTAGAAGGAACGATCTGCTTTTGACTCCTGTGAGGAGATTGGTGGATTTGAACTGCCAATCCTGTGGTGAGTTTCTCTACCTATAATATCACCAGAGATCCTTATTTTAGACCTGGAGAATTCAGGCATGCCTCCAGGTTTTAGGATTGATCTAATCTGTATTTACTTGCAAGGATCAAGTAAAATGGGGGAGATTTAAGATAAGAAACTAGAGTTTAGGCTAAAATTTATAGCAGGGGTGGGAACCTGCAATTCCAGCCATCACATTGGGAGTGAATTAATGAAATTTTTACCAAGTATAGCAGGTTAATTTAAAAATTTTCATATATACATATATATTGTTCCATAATTCAGTGACATCAAGGAGAATTGTACAATTGCTACCACTATCAATTTCCAAACATCCCTTTTTACATGCACTCCTTGACATTGTGCCCCCTTCATGTCCACTGTACCACCACCACTCCATGCCCCAACAATCTTGTTCCACTCGCTGTCTCTATTGGTTCCTAAATCCTGGGTTTCATATATCAAAAAACAGGAAAAAAAACATATAACACAACTTCAAGAGGTTTTACTCCAGTGACATGACACCTTTGAGATACACCCTAATATGAGCAAACTAAAATCAAACAAAGCAATGCAAATAGAGAACACAATTTTGGAAGCTAGATCAGGTCCAGCATCTATTGTAGGGGTGTGTTGGCGGGGGAGGGGGGTGGGATCTACTGACAAAATTTTAACTGTTCCAGTCAGATTTATACCTCCAATCTTCTATATTCAACTCTCCAAAACTGTCTGCTTCTTAACTACTTTCTTACCCTTTCTCAATTGTATATAGAGGGAGTTCTCTGAAGACTTATTTTTTATGTAGTTCCACAAGTGAAACTTAGGCTTCCACCGTCAACTGTAGTCTTTTGTACTCCATAATCTCCCAATTTGGGCTCTGACGCTAATCCCTCCTTCATCTCTGAGTGAATGGTTTATCATTCTCCAGTGACTGATGAGGCTGTGCTTCTTCCATGTGGACTTAGTTGCTATCTCACTTAGATGGATGCTCCTTTGGTCACAAGTCTTTGGGATAAGGTAACAACCAGACGTCCCGCTTTGTAACAATTTGTCCCACGTCCTGTGACATTTAAAAATTAAATAAATATAGTACAATGCCAGTTTTGCATTCTATGAACATTTTTTGTTGCTCCCTATAGACTAAATTTTAAATCAAGAACACCCCCCCCCCTCCCAGTCAATGGTGTTCCGCTTAAAATCTGGTTGCTTTACTTTAAGAGCCCAAGTGCTATTTTACCTGCTGGCTAGGAACCACGCACCTTCTCTGCCACATTTTGCTATACAATCCAAGTCTTCTGGGTTTGCTCAGAGTAATTTTAACTTGATAATTTTGCAACACCAGCAAATTATGTTATAAAAATCAAAATTATTTCAGCAGAAAATAATTTCCCCACTTGATATACAATTAGCTCTACCAGGACCCATATGTCAGCTTTTCCTCTTGTGGTGCGTTCCATGTTGCTGTGATTCTGCGAATTGTGCCACTCTTCTTCACATGTCAGCATAATGGCCATGATAGACAGGATTCGCTAGAACTCTTGGATTTAGGCAGACTTCGGAAAAAAAGACCTGACAATCTACCTCCCAAAGTAGCCAATGAAAACCCTTTGGGTCATAATAAACTATTGTCTGAGATAGTGCTTAAAGATGAGCCTTCGATGTTGAAAGGTCTTGCTCATTAGTCACACCAATTGATTCAAGGACATCAAGATGGAACCAGCAACCTTGGATACAAAATCACCAAGAATCAGAGGTGATTGATGATGACTGAAAACAGCAGCATGGTTCACATAAAAGTTTATATGATTATCTTTGCATTTTCCAGTTCAAGTAATATTACCAAGATTTGTGAAATTAATGGAGTTTTCCATCGATTATTTTTATTGCAAATTTATTTTCTTTCAAATAGCTACCTTTTAGGAAAGATCAGCACAGAAGGTTTGACGATAGCTATGCATGTGCTTTTAAACTCCTTAATAGTTCCTCTGGAGAAAAATGATTGACAACCATGAGACACAAGAAATTACATCAGTCATTTGAGATAGATTTAACAGATGACGCTTCTTTTTGTTCTTTCATAGAAATATTAAACTGCGGACATTTCTGAAAGAAACTTTTCAAGCATTATGTATTTGTTGACATAATGTAGAATTATTTGTTTGGAAAAGTTTTCAAATATATATTCAAGTGATTTATTTTAGACAAATTGCTAACCATTACAAGTTTTTCCATCATAGTACCCAAATTACTGCCACAGAATTAATGCCAACTCAGCAACACTAGAGGAAAAGGTAGAAGTGCCAATGTCAGTTTACAAGACAAACTTTGCAGGATTAGAAAACCCTGTCATTTTCCTGTGGAGCAGCTGGTGATTTCGAACTTCCGACCTTGTAGCTAACAGCTCAATAAGTAACCACTATGCCACAAGGGCATCTTCTTCTCCTTCTCCACATTTTCCACCTCCACCTCCTCCACTTTCTCCTTCTTCCTCTTCCTCCTCAGGCTCGTCCTCCTTCGTCTTCTTCTTCTCATCTTCCTCCTCCCTCCTCCTCTTTCTTTTTTTTCCCTTCAGTTTTAGTCTCTAAAATATGTTTGTTTATTATTTTTTGAAAACATATGGTGGGCATAATGGGAATCCAGGTTTATTAATAAGACAATTTTCCAAGCAACTCCTGCAAGTTACATACATTTAAAATTGTAAGCTGTGATTTTTTGATTGAAATTAATAATACTGCAGTAGGTATGGAAGATTGTGTGCCATTTTTTGTAGTTTTTATATGGGTGAAAGTTGTGTTTGCGGAGTGGCTACTTGAATTCCTAATGGAAAGTTCCAACTAGATAGACAGTTACTGATAGTAGAATAGAAATTGGGGGTGGGGGGAGGTGGAGTTCTATTCTATGACACTTCCAGTTGCTAAAATATTCTACTGATTTTCAGACTGACACATATTGGACACCTAATTCCTGACAACTATGGGTCCTAAGGGGTCTTCTTATGGATTGAAAAGTCCACATCCAAATCCATCATCACATCCATAGTCTAAAGGGTTTCTTTAAGGGGATTGTGGGAATGGGTTGAAGTCATGAAAGTTAAGACTAGTGTGAGAATTTTCAAGACCCAGGGGAAAAAAGTACCATGGATTACTGCAGAAAAAAAAAATCAGAACTGTCGGAAAGAAAAATAATGCAGCATTTTCTGCAAAATTCCATGTTCATGGCAATAAGGACTCTAGCTTAAACTCTTTGCAAATGTTGCTCCAAGTACACCCTGATTTCTTCAGATCAACTCAGTCATTCTGCTCTGTCAACTGCTTTCAATATGACTCTTTTTTATGATCAATCATTTAATCTCAACATTTTCATGGAAACCCTTCTAGGTCTGAGTCACCATGTGTCTTTCTTTGAAATAAATGAATGCAGCTCTTCATAGTTCAGATTTTTTGTAATTCTAAGATACTTAAGTTTGGCCAACATCACGCCAGGAAGAGTGTCTCTGATTACACTGATCAGGAAATATGTAGAAAACCTAGTAAAACCTAGATGTAGGCACAGAAATTTCAGTTTTCAGAAAAATCGACATGCCTTATATCTCCTTCAATCAGTGACTGCTTGAAAAGTAAAAGATATTTGATCTGCATACTTCTTACATCAGTATTAAGAAAATATTGTGATTCCCACAATGGTTCAACAAAGAAGGGTGTTGTTGCTATGTTCTGTCACATTGATTCTGATTCATAGCAACTCTGTGTATGCCAGAATGAAACACCACATAGTTCTGGCCATTCTCACAATTGCTATGTTGAGCACTCACTGTTTCCATCACCATATCGATCCATCTAAGTGAGCATCTTTCTTTTTTTCACTGTCTTTCTATGTTACCAAGCAGAAGTCTTTTCCACGGTCTGGTCTCTCCTAACAACATGTCAAAAAATGTGTATGGAATGAAGTCTCACCATCCTTGCTTCTAATAAGTATTCTGGATGTTCTTTCCGCTAAACCTGATATCCTTGTTCTTTTAGCTGTCCATGGTGCTTTCAATAATCTTCACAATCATTGTAATTCAAATGAATCTATGCTTCTTCAGTCTTCTGTATTCAATGTCCAATGTCCATATGCATATGAGGTGATTGAAAATACCATGACTTGTGTCAGGTCTACCATAATCCCTAAAATGACATTCTTGCTTATACTTGAATAATAGGTAAAGAGTCCTGATGGTATGGCTGGTAAACATTGGATTTCTAATGACAAATATGGTGATTCAAGCTCACCAGAAAAATCATGAGGCTGTCTACTCCCATATATTTACAAACCTTATATATAGAGGTTGTCCAGGACATGGTATTGACCCAATGGCAGTGGTCTTGCTTTTGTTGTTGTTGTTTTTGTTTTTTTTTTTGGGGGGGGGTGTTACTAGGTACAAATCTAATGTAGAGAGATTACTCTGAGATAGAAAATGAAGTATGGATTTCAAGGGTACTTTTTGTTGTAGTAAAGGAGTCCTGGCAATGTGGTGGCTAGGCCTTGGCCCGCTAACTGAAATATCAGCAGTTCTAACCCACCAACCACTTTGAAGGAGAAAAATAACATTTTTAATCTTGTAAAGAGCTGCAGTATCGGAAATCCTCAGGGACATTTTTACCCTGTTCGTTAGGGTCGCTATGCGTGAGTATTGACTTGATGTCAGTTATTTTTTTTTTTATAATAGGTTACACTTTGGGTTGCTGTGATAGAAAGATAATGAGCCATGGTTGTATAGTGGTTACAACTGCACTTCAGTCTAAAGTTGGAAAGCACTGGCCACTCTATGGGAGAAAAACAGGATTGTCTCTTCGCTTAAAGAATTATAGTCTCAGGGTCTGTCCTGAGTATAGTCTTTACCCTGCCCTGCAGGATTACTCTGAGTCAGTAGCAATGCCATAGCTACTGAGTTTACCCGTGCCCCTGTAAAGAATGTGATTTTACTATAGCCCAAGGCTTTTTTTGAAAATTGGAGAGGAATGAAGAGTGAGGGAAGAATAAGCAACTTTTCCAATGGAAAACAATCTCAACATAAGTAACCAGATGGTTATTTGGCCATGATTAAAATGATCCAGCTGTTCTCAATCTGTGGGTCATGACCATTTCCCAGGGGTTACCAATTCATAGCAGAAGCACAATTATAGCAATGAAGTAGAAATTAAAATGATTTTATGATTGGGGGAGGGCCACCACAACATAAGGAATTATATGAAAGGATTGCAGTAACAGGAAGGCTGAGAACGACTGAGGTACTAAGAAAAACAAACTTTCTTACTTCCTGTGGCTAATAAGCACATGTCTCTTTTGGATTATTTACTCAGAAAGAAAGTATCAACCACTATTTCTACCACAGTTTGTCATAGTCTTAACAAACCAATAAACCAGAATCCTTTTGTCTTCCCTAAAGTTCCACATTTTGGACCACCTGAACCAGACTTTCAAAAGTCGTTGGTAGAGCTAACTATCGCTGGAGGTCATAAGAAAGACACTCACTGTCACTTGTTAAAACACATAGCTCCTTCCTGGAGTAGCTGGGAATTGGTGATAACAAACCACAATAACCCTGAGTCTATATGAGGATTTGAAATTTGTTGTTACACATTCTGCTATTATGGCACTTTTGAAGGTGAAAACATGTCACTGAATAAAATGTCTAAAAGAATATCAGTGTTAAGTCAATATTAATTTAAGCAGCTTATTTTTATTTAACAAATTACTTAAGTGTGGGAGAGGAAAACTCTTGCAACTATTTTCTTTCATTTCTTTTGCTGTCTATCAGGTAAGGTAAAGTCTTCTAAACAGCATTTTAAAAATTATCAAATTTTAAGCTCGTGTCATTTGCCTAGTTGGGCCCTATGTCTTATGATTTCCCAGCTGTAAAAGTGGTGGAAAGTTGAAGGATTACACTTAGTGGTTAATAAACCAATTAAGTGCCACCCATCGAGGCTGCTCAAAGTATGACAAGAAATAAGCTTTATAATTTTACTTAGTCTGAAGAAACACAAATATCACTCACCCTGAGAGGATAGTCACCTTTCATTGACCTGACAGCAGCTAAGGTATCTTGCACTTAAGTTTTCCCTTGATTATTCCCTATTTTCGAGTAAACACTGAGACGTCAACATAAATTTCAGACAGGTGTAAACACTTCAAATTTCAGAAAATTGACAAGCTAAATAACAGTGAGAAATATTAGATGTGGTAGTTATCCTGACAGATGCTGATGTGAGATATTAGTCAGAGATCACTCCGTTTTTAAGAAGGTAGTTGGAGTAAGCTTTGGGCCATTTGCTTCACAGTCTGACTACTCAGGCTTGAGAGTAGAAGACTTCATTGGGGAAAAGGTGGTATCATATTGAACATGTTTAGGATTTAGTATATATGGTAAAACAAATAAAAATAAAGCACTTCTTGTTGGGTGCCATCTAGTTTGTTCCAACCCACTGTGATCAGACAACAGAATGAAACACTCTACAATCATCTTCATAATTGTTCCTAGATTTGAGCTCACCATATCAATTCATCTTGTAGAGAACATTTAAAGTGGGTCTGCTGATTATGAGGAAAAGTAAAAAAAGATGTTAGTAAGTTTCTACTTCATTTTTGCATAAGTTTATTCAAAACAAAACCTATTTTGACATGTTTTTGTGATCAGTGGGTGGCGACACACAAATTCTATCAATAATAATCTTTATCTTAAGATGTACTGAAGTGATTTCAAAGAGACATCTTTTGTTTGTCCAAATAAAACCATGGCCTCAAAGGGATATCTGCCTAGTGCGTTAAATTCAAGGAAGAGAATTCAACTTAAACAAAATGGGGACCACTGGGGAGAAAGATCAAAGATGTTAGTCTTGATAGCCATTCTAGAATGACATGGGACACTCATGGGAGCTTATTATGAATAATTAGACAAATAAATAAACTGAAAACTGGACTAGTGAGAGAAAGCCAGGAATTGGTTGAGGCCCCCCTCCCCAACACACACACACACACACACACACACACACACACACACACACCATTATAATGCTTCTGCTACCTCTTTAAGAATTCTAAGGAATGTCCTACGAGTATTTCATTGAGAAACCTTATCCCACTCACCCCATAGCTCTGGTCTTACTGCTTCAGATTTCTTTCTTTCTCTTTTTTTTAAAAATCATTTTATTTGGGGCACACACAACTCCTCACAATCCATACATGCATCCACTGTCTCAAGCACACCTGTACATATTTTGCCATCAATGTTTTCAAACATTTCCTTCTTATTTGAGCCTTGGGTATCAGCTCCTCACTTTCCCCCCACCCTCACCCTTCCTTCCTTCCTCATGAAGCCTTGATGATCTGTAAATTATTATTATTTTTCATGTCTTGCACTATCAGATATCTCCCTTCAACCCCTAGTCTGTTGTACTTCCCCCTGGAAGGGGGCCATAGGTAGGTCATTGTGATCAGTCCCACCTCTCTCAGCCCACCCTCTCCCCACCATCCTTGCACGGCTACTCTCAACATTGATACGGAGGAGTTTATCTGTCCTACATTCCTTGTGATTGCAGGTCTTATCTGTACCCATGTACATGCTCTGGTCTAGCCAGGTTTGTAAAGTAGAATTAGCATCACTATAGTGGGAGGTATGAAGCATTAAATAACCACAGGAAAGTTGTTTGTTTCACTGGTACTATAGTGCACCCTGGCTGGCCAATCTTCTCCCATGACCCTTCTGTAAGAATATGTTCAATTGCTTATAGATTGGCTTTGGGGGTCCCTTCCACACTTCCCTTTCATTGACATTATGATTTATTTTGGTTCCCCAAATTCTAGTATCATTTTAAAAGTACATAATTTGAGACCTTTGAGTATGCAAAAATTATACTGCAAATGAAGTAGCACATAGTTATTTGGG
This sequence comes from Nesogale talazaci, assembly GCA_004026705.1. NCBI lineage: Eukaryota > Metazoa > Chordata > Mammalia > Afrosoricida > Tenrecidae > Nesogale > Nesogale talazaci. Next base: position 50,924 of record PVJH01016480.1, read on the forward strand.
GTAGGTTTAGAATTGAAAATACTGACTTTCAAATCTAAAGACTTTTATGGAGGCGATGTCAGGAAACAATAGCATTACATTTTGATATTTTTGTATAACAAGCATTCTATAATTTTATAGCAAAATTTTAACACTCTCATATAGTTGAAGAGGTTCCTAGATTCTAAGCTGAGGGCA
>PVJH01016481.1:0-50409 GCA_004026705.1 Nesogale talazaci
AAAAGCTGTAATCAAACAAAGATGGTGGGGAGGGGTTGCACCACAGCCAGATGATCCACAAGTGATTGGTGCGTAAACTTCTGTCACAGCTTTTGGAGCCACTGATAGGTGGAAGGAGGCTGTGGTTGCAGTTGTGAGAGCCACAATCAGCAGGTGAGAAGGGAAGAGCTTCAGGCAGGCTACAGACAGAAGGCAGGGCATGGATGGCCAAGAACCAGAGCAGCATGGATCCACAGGATAGGGCAACCTTGGCATCAGGCTGCAGATCCCTGATGTCATGATGAGCACAAGTGTGAGTGGGGGGAGAATGACATTAGATAAGAACTCTGGGATGCTGTGAGTCTTGATAATATGTACTGGCACCCCCCATTTAGTTTCCCAGTCACCGATATGATTATTCCCCTCAGAACTCCCAACTTGACCCTCTTCTCTGGTCTTGCCAGAGGTCCAATAGTAATTTTTTAAATAAAATATTTTGTGTTCGAGATGAAAGTTTATATAGAAATTTAGGTTACTGTTTAAGTTATCTATTTAGATTAATTTTTCCATGATATGGGTTATAGTTTTCACAAGGCATTAGCTTTGAATTTATTGCTTCCTTCATGCTTGTTGTATTTTCATTGATCTTGTGTACCTGCCCATTCTGCTTGGCATGGAACAATTATAGACCATTTGTTGACCATTTCATATAAATGATTGTTTAAGAGACATATTTTATCACAAGTGATATTGTTTCTTGTATTAACCAATCTGTTATTTCGCTGAAATGCCATTTCCAATAGTATCCTCAGTTCTAAGTTCAAAAAAATTTCTGAAGGTGTGGTAGTTGTATCAGTGTGAGTAGAGGAAAAAATTTCATAGACATGCATATGGATATAAGGGAATGGTTTATGTACAAGAGGAACAGGACATTGAGAAAACATCCCATCCCAGTCCAGTTCAAAGTCATAAGTATGATATTAACCCATATGCCTGAAATCAGTCTATAAAGTATCCTTCCAACTCATGAAATCACAGGTCAGTGGGTGCAGAATCCCGGCGCTGGCAGGGGTCTCCACTTTGCTCCTCGCTTCCAGGGATCAGAGTCCATCGATAGCAGAAGCAACTCATCGCTGGCAGAGGTCTCCATGTGGCCACCCCAGCTTAAGAGGTCTGGCTCTTTCAGGACAAAGCCATGTGGTCTCTCCACTGGCTCCTCCAGCTTTTCGGACGTGGCCATTTTGCCTTGTCCGTGATTCATCGTCTCTTAGAACTCCCAATACCCAGGGAGATAGCTTCTCATCTTCACGAGGGAAATATCGTGAGATTTCCAACATGTATCAGGAAAAAGCCATGCCCACACAGAGGCCTCATTGGCTACTCATTGGCTATCTCCAGATTAACAGGCTAGACTCCACCCATCCATTTCAATCATAAAATTAGCACAAGTACATGACTGCCACAGAGTTAAATACTCTGCTACCTATTTGACATTTAAGAGAGAGGGGGTGGAATTAAGTTGTTAATCAGGTCGCAGCTTGATTACCTCGTATAGAAGCAGTAGGGATATAAATAGCTCACTGGAGATGGGACACACAGACACTCCCCGTGAAACTTTACTGATGACAAGACTGATGTAGGACTATCACATGTTTGTTATTTTTTGTACTCTCTTTGCTTCTTTTATGTCATGTCTCACTCTGCCAGGCATAATTCTGTCTATATAAATGAGAGCTAATGAGAGATTTGCCCTACCTCCAGCTCTCATTATTTGCATAAATAGTGTCCAATCACTTGTTTTATTTTATATAAGTAAATAATTCATGCATTTTAATCTAAAAATCTGTCCTAAAGATGTATATTTTTTTTCCTCAAAAGCTATTTTTAAATTTCTAAGCCATTGGCTAAATCAATGATACTATCAATAGAATTAAAATATCTCCCGTGAAGTTAATTATAGTGTTCCTCAATAAAATGATAATGATATCTCTAAAATGGTCCAAAGACATATATAATCCTTTTACATAAATAGATTTTGATCTTGAACTTAATCTTAAGAGTAATACACAAACTTTCGTTCTCATAATGTGGTTCTACACAATAATTATCTTCATGAAGGGAACACTAAAGATATGGATATGATAGTACAGTACAGTGAAGAAATCAGATGCTGCCCAACTAGCAGAACAAAATAATACCTGAGATCTTAAAGATATTTCTTTTGTTTGTGTGTTTTGGGATTTTTGGTGAGCATCACTGCCCTCTGGTGGGAGTAGGAAGCCCAGTCTTGCTCCTGGAGAGCTGCTGCTGGATTTGAACTGCCAGCCCTATGGGTTGCAGTCCCACACACAACGACTACGCTACTGGGGCTCGGTCCCTTAAAGATATTTCTTAATGCTAACAGCCATCTAAGAAGAAACTGAGGAGAAAACAGAACTGAAGCTTAAATTCTGAGCACCCAGTTTGCAGAAGGCTATGGCTGATGATGATCCACTTAGGTGTTCACCATTAGATGGCTGATGATGATCCACTTAGGTGTTCACCATTTAGATGAAGTCGCTAATGAATCTTTTGACTGTTGCTCAGAAATGCGAATAGTCTTGCCAGTAGACAGAATTCACTGGAAAGTAGAATAATGCAGATGTATTTAGAATAAAATTTTACACCTTGTTATTTGATCACAGTTGACCCATTTTAAATTTGTTCTTGTTTATTTTGTTTCTTTTCTTCTTTTCCCCTCTCTAGTGGAAAAACTGGTGGATGTGAACAACTGATCTGAGATTAGCAATCCAAAGCTTACTGTCTAAGGAGTTCTATTTAGTCTGAAGACTAGAAACATATGACATCCAAAAATATTAAAATAAATGCAATTAGTTCTATAATAATTAGGGGATATGCCTAGCAATCAAAGCACAAAATATCTGATTATTTAAATTGCATTATTTGTATCATCAAATTCTAATAATATAGATTTATTTGACTTTACCAGTGAAAAATATCACTTATGCCACACACAGACAAATACATGAATATTTTAGCTTTAATTTCATATGCTTAGATAGAAGCATATTAGCATTATAATCATAACTTGTTTTCCACAAGCAAATTGCATTAAAATTTATTCAACTTTTGCAAATGGGAATTTCACATTTTTAATGAGATTTATTTTTGTAAATGAAATGTCCTAATTTTTAATATATATGTGACAGCAAATTGTTACATGTATTTTAAAATACATATAACAGCAAAGCTTTGGATAGTATCTTATTCCATTTCCTGAATCTTTAATGGAAGTGTAATAAAGGTTTCATCCTTAAATTATCCTACCTTAGGGAGAGATTGGTGGGCGGTTTAGAAACCTCAGTTCTTAAGAAGTTCTTTTGCCACTATGAAGAACTTAGAAAGCTTTAGGGAGGAGACATATTTATCACAAGGTAAAGCACCTCCTGAGTCAGCCTGTTCAGAGAGATTTGCTGACACTTTTATTGAATTCCTGAGCATTTTATCCCTGTAGCTATTACTTTCAAATGCATGAGCAAGAAAATGCCAGGGCCCTCTAGGCCTTTAATATGTGTCTTCGTGTAAATGTTTACTAAAACTAAGAACATTTCAGTGGGTCAAAGTTTGATGTCTGCAAGTTTTCAATCACGATTGGTATTTTTCTTTCATCTCAGTGTGGACTGATGGTTAAGGAAGACTTTAGTTCAGACTTGGCCATCGACAATTACTATATATATTTTAATACCTCATACAAGTAGGAATGCATTTATAACTGTTGCAATTAGATTTTGTCAAGAATGTTCATTTTCCTAGCAATCCTGGTCTTTTTCCACCTCACACTTGTCATTTTTGAGCCCCTTGTTGAAATCACTGTGTCAATCCATTTCAATAACAGTCTTTTTTTTTTTCTTTATTGCCTTTTCACTTTATCAGGTATGATTTCTTTTCCAGACATGAAGCTGTCCTGATTAGCTTGTCCAAAACATGTGAGATTTAAAAAAATTATTTTTGCAAAATTGTATGTTATAGCATTTAATAAAGGCATTTACTAGAGGGAATAAAAATTTCCCTTTCTTCACATGTATCTCTTGATGTTTTTTACTTAGTCAAGTTGTACTACCTTCGCACATATTTGGTCTTGCCTTTTCCTTTTCCAAAAGTAACAAATGTCCACAATCTAGATTTTGAGTCCCTACCCTTTCCATCCCATCTCTGCTAATCATCAAAGAATTTTGTTTCCTAGGTGAATATTGGATTTACTTACATTTTTTTTTTTTTGCCATCACTGCCTTCTGGTGTTCTTGGGACTCCCCAGCCTTGCTGCTGCTGGATTTGAACCACCAAGCCAGCGGGCTACAGTCCCATACACAACCACTACACCACCCGGGCTCAACCTTAAATTTACTTTCTTACAATACAAATCTATATTTTTGTGATTAACTTATACAACATAATGCCCTTCAGATTCATCCATGTTGTGAGCTTTCCCATCAATATTCATATTTCTTATAGTTGGATCATATCCCTTTGAGTATGTGTATGCACCACAATTCATCCACTCTGGACTTTTAGGAGGTTTTACTTTTCCCCATTTATTGTCTATAATTTTGCAATTAATTTTTATATCACTACTATCTATTATACATCTAGAGTATAAACTTCAAAGTAGGGATAAAAATCATAAGTTATTTCTAATTTTTGGAAGAAGTGTCATTCTGTTTTACATAGTGTTTGTATCATTTTGAAACCTACCAGAAATACTTAAGAGTTCCAATAAATCTATAATCATGTCAGCAGTTCTTTTCTTTTCTTAATCATTGCCATCTGTGTGGGGGGTACGACTGTATCTCATTTAATTTTTATTGCATCTATCATTGTGGTCACAAGATGGACTGGTAAGTTCAAGATCAAGAGTCTAAAACCACAAGCCAATCTGGGAAAAGGGGAAGATTTTTTACTCCTTTAAAGAGCTCCAATCTTGGAAATCCACAGGGATGATTCTGCCTTATCCTAAAAAAGTTGCAATGAGTCAGAATGGACTGGATGGTCATGAGTTTATTGTTCATTTAAACGATGATGAGGTAGTCTGCCACTGTTGGGGCTGCTAACCTCTAGGTCAGCAGTTCACATCTACCAGTCAGTCATTCGCTGAAAGATAAATTAGATTTCCTGGTCCAATAAAGATTTACAGCCTCAGTAACTGATAAGGGCAGTTCGAACTAGTCCTATGGTTAGGAAAAAATTTAACAACATGGAAAAATATAAAGTAATTTAAGATGGAAGGAATATATACTCACCATGCCCAAATGGATTCGTATGCACTCCTTTCAAGAAGTAATTAGGGTCAAGAACCAGTAGTATTAAACGTGAAGTCCAATCTGCACTAAAAAAGTTGGAGGAAACAAAGCTCTATGCATTGTCTGAATACCAACTGCAAGGCTTTAGCAACCTGATACAGCTCTGAAAGCACTTCATAGCATATGCCAAGAGATTTGAAAATCAGCTAACTGACCAACTGACTGGAAGGGGGTAGTATTTGTGCTCATTCCAAACAACTGTGGAAATGCAACTGACTCTGTGGATCAAAACAAATTGCATTAACTGGGGAATATGGGAATTCTAGAAAAACTAATGGTACTTGTATAGAATCTGCACTTAAAGCAACAGGCAGTTGTGCATACGGGACAAAGGAATACTGTGCAGTTTCAAATCAGAAAAGTTCCCAAGTATACATGCAAAATAAAAGGGTTTAAAACTCCCATTCTTTTCAGTGATATCTATAGATTGTCTTGATTCACAGAGTTGAGGGTATTTGCTATCATTCAAAAAACAAAAGAAAACTCACTGTGGCTGAGTCAATTCTGCCTCATAGTGGCCTTATAGGAAGGGTGAAACTGCCTTTGGTATTTCCAACACTGGATTTGAAAACTGATGATTTCCAAATGCTGACCTTGCCATTGGCAGTCTGATTCATAACCATGATGATACTGGGGCTCTTATTAATTTCCATCAGAAATACCTAGTCATCTCATTAAGAAGGGGACAGAGTTGGGATGACAAATTCTGACCACCTTTGACTTCCTTTTGATCAGACTTGTCTCCAGGCTTCATCTTCTTTGACGCACTCTCACAGCAGCCATTTCTCCTAAGGCACTCTACATTTATCCTGAGTTCAATAACTCCTTGCAATGGCTACACAGAACTCACAGACAGTGCTCACAATTATGGAGGATTATTAGGAATACCACAGGTCAGAAGCAGTAAACAGACCTGGATTCAGACATTTCTCCATAGCAATGACACTTATCAGTCAGGAACCAAGTCACTTTCTTTTCCTTAACCTCTCAGTCACATGATTCCTTGGCCTCTGACTTCCTGGATCAGGAATCCCACTTTTGTCCCTGTTACCGTTTCCTAATCTCACTGCTATGACTCATGCTCTGTCCCATAGTCTCTGTGTCACACTCTTTTATGACTCTTGTTTTGGCCTCTACCTCTTTAGGCAGAGATCTGGAATGTGCTTTATTTATTTTATGTTCCTGCGTGTTCACTCTCTCTTCTGCTTCATAGATGATGCTTCCTTTTTTATTTTTTTTAATTTTTTAAGGCATCACTGCCCTGGTGGTGGGAGTAGGAGGCCCAACCTTTGCTCCTGTGAGTGGGAATTGAACCTCCATCCCAGTGGGCCGCAGTCCCGATGATGCTTCCTTATAGACAGGTGGAAGAGAAAGGAAAATTGACAAATTTCTTCTTCTCTTAGTGCTCTATTTGCATAATGTGATCTAGGCTTTTGGGGGGAGTTAAAGATGTGGGTAGAAAAGCTGTATTAAGAAATTTTATTTAACAACATGAGTCTTCTAATTTGTGCACATGGAATAATCCTCATTTATCCAAATCTCTTAACTTCTTGCAGTAGTGCTTTATAGTTTTCTTGGATAATTCTTCTACATTTCTGGCTAAGTTTTTCCTAGACATTTTATTCTATTGTAGATGGTATTTTATTGATTTATTTTATAGAGTTATCTTTGTTATTGTAGAGCAGCAATTCTCAATCTTTAGGATGTGACCCTTTTGGAGTCGAATGACCCTTTTGCAGAGATCACCTAAGATAATCGGAGAACACATATTTCTGATGATCTTAGAGACCTAGACAGCACTCCTCTGTCTTTAGGTGAGTCCACTCACTTGCAGATATGCCGACATATGGTTGGTGCCATAATGTTCTTATGCAGACCAGGCACACCTGTGTAGAGAGCTGCTACTGTGTAGAAATCAGCTACTATCTTGAAAGTAGCTCCTCCGTTAAAAGCAGCTACAGTGTTGAAAGCAGCAGTATTGGAGATAAAACAGAACTTCATGAATTATAATTACTGGGTAAATGTAAAATCATGTAGTGTAAAATCATCAACTACAAAATACACACACACAAACACACACCTTGGCAACTTAATCTGGATGCTGATCAGTCTTTTTATATATCCTCCTGTGCTTGATGTGAATACTGTCTCTTGTGGTAGTAGCAGGTATGTATAAACAACAACACAGACTGACAAATCATAGGAAACTTTAATGAACTTTATTGACTGAAATATGCTTATATCATCTTTTGTATTGTTAAAGCAATAGTTACATAATATTTCCATTAGCAAAGCATCTCATGACAACTGATCATGTAAAGGAAAATATAGTGAGGGCTGTTTTCCAGTATAACTTTATCTCAAGAATTATAGTGGAAATTGAAAAACTGCAATGTGTTATTTGTTGTGGCATTCTATCAGTCAATGTTATGAAGCCAAACAAATGAAAACATCATTTTAATAGCAAACATCTGAGGTTTGCTGGCAAGAATACCTACTATTTTAGAAGCAAAACTGATGGACTCAAGAAAGCCAGAGTTGACACTGGTGGCAAGTACCATAAACAAACAGCAGCCATTGATGGTTCATCTCTGGTGGCACTCAGAATTGCTAAAGTTATGAATCTTCACACCATTATGTGAATTTCCTGTTGCCAGTGGCCAAAGACATTGGTCAAGTTATGAACAGAGACAAATTTGTTATGAAAATGAGTGTAATTTCCTTATCTAGCGATACTATAACCAGAAGAATAGATGGCATGTCTGCTGATAGTCTTGATCAGGTAATTCAGGAAATCAAATCGGCTCCACTTCCCAATATTTAGCATCCACCTTGATGAGTCAACAGAAGTTGCAAACTGTTCACAGTTACTGGTTTATGTGAGGCATACTAATGACAGCAACTTTAAAGATGAGTTTCTTTTTTTCAAACCCCTTGAAATAACAACTATTGCACTTGATGTATTTGACACTGTTGGTTCACTTCTGAAAGAGCATAAGTTCTCTGGGGAAAAAAAAAGTTTGTGGTGTTTGTGCAGATGGTTCTCCAGATATGCTAGGATTTCGATCTGGATTTAAGTGCTTGGTACAGAATGAGTCACCAAAAGTCATCAGATCTCACTGTATGATTCATCTGCAAATATTAGCAATGAAGACACTGCCACGAGAAGTAATGAAAAGTGTCATACATTCTGTCAATTTTATAAACTTGACACTTGAAAGAGTTGATGGTTTTTGCAACTGTGCAACTAGTTGGATGTGCCGAATAATGTTCTATTTTACACTGAAGAGAGATAATTATTGAGAGGAAAAGTTTTAAAGTATGTTTTTGAGCTTCTTGATAACGTTTGAACTCAAAAAGTTTTTTAATCAGAAATCAAGACCACAGTTCTAAAACTGAACCATAGAAAATGGCTTGCTTGGTTGCCATCTTTGTCATTTTAAATGAGTTAAATTTATGACTGCAAGGGCCAAATGCAACATGCCTTGGTTTGTCTGAAAAGATCTGATCATTCCAAATGAAACTTCAGCTTTGGCAGAAGAAGAAGAAGAAGAAGAAGAAGAAGAAGAAGAAGAAGAAGAAGAAGAAGAAGAAGAAGAAGAAGAAGAAGAAGAAAATAAAATTCACACGTTGCCTACATTATCTGCTTTCTTCGAGGAACATGATGTTGAACCAGACAAAAGGATTATGATGATAATTTCTGTGAAAGGACACTTTCATATGCTTGCAGACGAGGTTTCATTATACTTTCCAAACCTAAGTAACACTCCATTTGCATTTGCCAGAAGCCCATTCACAAAGTTGAAGATTTTCCTGAGACAGCACGTGTGGAGTTCTTTGGACTTATTAACAACAATGCAGTGAGAACAATATCAGTTACAACATTATAGATCAAGTGTTTGCAGTCATGTCCTGTTCTGTCTGTGACAGTGTTGCTCCCTCTTCTTCCATTTCGAACAACATAGCTTTGTGAAACAGAGTTCTCTAGCTTGTTGGTTATAAAGTCTAAACACAGAAAGAGATTTGTGGAAGATGATCTTTCTCTTGTTCTTGCAAAGAATTTCATGAGAATTTCTGATCCTTACCTCTAGACTTAACTAGATCATTCTAGCAATTTCAATAACATTCTTGTGAAATATTTGGGTTTTCAAAATAAGTACCATCATGCCATTTGTGGGGGAGAAAGTTTTGCTCTATCCTTTCCAATTTGGATATACTGTATTTTATCTTTTTGCCTATCATCTTTTCTAGAGCTTCCAGTTCAGTTCGAAAGTATTACCACTTTTGAATAAGAGTTGCAATAGAGAGTATTCTTGTCTTCTTCACATTCTCAAAGATAATGCTCTTCCCCCCCACCCCCCATTGAATGTTGGCTGTTGGTTTTGCATGTATGGTCTAAATAATATTGAGAGATTTTCATTATTTTCCTAATTTGCTGGAATTTTTTATTAGAAAAAGCTGTTGGGTTATTTAAAATGCTTTTGCTAAAGCAGTTGAGGTCATATGGCTATCTTATTTTTTAACATAGAGAATTATATTAATTGATTTTCTAATGATTAACCAACCTGCAGCCCTTGCTTAACCCTTTCATGCTCAATCATGTCTACCTTTATTTTTAATATGATTTTGAATACTGTTGGCTAGGGAACTTTTGAGTCCATAAATATGAGAGATATTTATCTGACAGATATAGATATATAGATAGAGATGAAAGAGATAGAGATGATACAGATATATATATAGATAAAATTGTGATAGTGAAGAGATAAGTAGAGATAGAGAAATAGATCAAGATAGAAATAGATATAGGAATATATATAGATGCAGGTACATACTTTTAGTGGTGTGCCTTTGTCTGGCTTTGAAAGAAACATAATGCTTCCTATTCCTATAAAAATGCAAAAATTCTGAAACCAAAAATGGGCAGTTCTAGTCTGTCCTGTAGGATTGTCATAGTGTCCCCACAAATCATAATTTTAGTAATGCTAATTTCAAAAATTACTTAGGGAGAACTTTTTTTTTCAAAATCCTGGATATTTTGAGGAAAACTATTGTCAACTCTTCACAGGAATTTTTGTAGTATTCACCAGTAAACTCACATGGGATGGAAATTTTGGATGTAGGAGGCAGGAAAAGGCAGAGTTTTCATTTGTTTCTTAAATGACATTTTAAAAGTGGGTCAATTTTTTTATCTTTATTGGTGTCTACATAATTCATGTATGTTTGGAACCTTTTCATTTTTCCCTGAGTTTCCAATTTTTTTAAGATTGAATTTTGATAATATATTATAATATTTTTGTCTCAGCTGATTCTTTTGCATTATCGCCTACTTCAGTTTTTGCATATTTTACTAAGTTTAATTTCCTATTTTTCCTGTTTTAAGTATTTACATTGACTTCTCAATTTTAGTAATCCACTCAAAGAAGTAATTTCCAGTATTGTTAATTTTTATTACTACACATTTTTCTTTTACCTTCCCTCTTTTTTTGTCTCTATTTTCTTCCTACTTCATTTTTTTTCTTTCATAAATGAGATAGAACCAAGGTGTTAGGCAGTGCTTAAAACCAGCTTATTCTAGTTATATATCCTGATGAGAGTTTGCATTTACACCACAGATCTTCTGAATCAAAAGCTACATTTTAACAATCTGAATTTTTAATGGGCTGAACATTTTTTTAATGGGCTGAAATTTTTTTTTATATTTGTTCTGAATTAAAAAAAATCAAACTAGATCAATCTGGTTTGAAGTCATAGGCATAAGATAATTATCAAATTTCCAGACTATGATATTATATTGTGTGTGTTAGGCAGGGTTCTCTAGAGAAAGAAAACGTATCCCTGGGATGGATGTATATATACACACATATATATTCATATACTTATATTATATAAAGGATAGGTTTATATAGCAAGAAAGAAGACAGCAGCTAATCAGGCCACACAGCAGTTTAACTCACTGAAGAACTTTCAACCCATGCAGGCACTGGTCCAGTGTCAAAGAATTTTCCTTCCAATCTGAACTTTACCTTAGACTCTCTTGTACTTAGAATTCCACAGTGGAATAAGAAGCAGATACAACTATCCCAAAGTCATGGAATTGATAATGGTTTGGCTCTGGTTTGATTCAGACCTATTGCCTTGAGGGTGGTCAATGAACAGACACAGGACCAAGATGTAATTGCAGTTTTCAGACTCTTTGCTCTTTTTTTTTAACATGTGTTAATCTACCAGTCTTTTAGATGAATGTCACTGAAATATTTGCATTAATCTTGACAGACTAGAAAAACCAATCCAGGAAGACTCATATGTATATTAGAAAGAGCATTATCTATGAGAGCAGTTGAATATTGAGAAAACATTCTAACCCAGTCCAGATCAAGTCTACAAATCCGATATTAGCCCATATGTCTGATACCCATCTACAAAGTCCTCTTCAAACTCAGGAAACAATTATGCTGACTGAATGCAGAAAGATGACAGGCATGTTGAAGGGAATTCTTGTGGATACAGTGGCACTGTAAACAACTCAGCCCTGGCAGCTGAACCATATGGTTCCTCCAGATCAGGGTGGTAGCATGACTCCATGTGTCTTGTTAGTTGCCATGTCTTCCAGGCAATGATTATATAGAGAGAGTGTCTCCTATCTTCAAGAAGGAATACAGGAGTTCCCAAAATCCTCACAAAAAGGTTATGTCCACACAGAGGTCTCATTGGTTATGGCCTAATTCAAAGTCTAGACTCCATTCCTTCACTCTTAATCCTTTCAAATTGATAAATGATTATATTACCACCACAATATTTCTAGGTTTCCAAACCCCCTGACTTGTGAAACTAGTGAACAATTGCCAAAATTTCAAAGCTGTACAAATCAATATTTGATGTAGTACAAGGATAACTACAAATGTATAAATTTTTCTCCTCAAGTGTTTTAAATTTTGTACCTTAGACTAAAATAACTATAACATCAATAGAATTTCTTTATGCTAATTAGGCATAATTGATGATGTCCTCCTGTTAAATGATAGTGATGCCTGTAACACGAACCAGGGCTGTATAAGGGGTACCTTACCCACAACGGAATTCTTTTCAAAACTATGTACTTAATTTTCATTTTCCCTTATTTCTTTTTTTTTTTTTTTATAAAATCACCTCATCAGCCTCAAAGTACTTTGCATTATATTTGATACATTTCAAATCTGTGATTCTTTTCCTGGAAGCATGTTTCAAATTCATTTTTTGAATGGCTGACAACACTTCTCTAATTTTTTCACCTCTTCTGTTTTGTCAAGTTGCTGTCCTTTCATGACACTCTACATTTGTGGAAACAAAAAGAATTCACACGAAATGAGATCAAGTGAATCAGGTGTGTGGGACAAGCTAGACATGTTGGCTTTTTTTGTTCCAAATTGGCACATTGAGATGGTTGTATGAGCAGGTACAATGTCATGGTGGCAAACTCAATCCCCTGTCTGCCACAAAGCAGGCCCTTTTTAGTCTCACACGGTTAATGCAATCTTTTCCAAGCCTCTTAATAAAAAGCTTGATTAATAATATGACATGACACAACCAACTCCAAATACATTATTCCCTTCCCATCAGAAAAACAAATAAGCATTGTCTTGATCTTTGATTTCACTTAAGTTTTTTTTTTTTTTGGGGGGGGGTGGATTTGCAAGGTGACAATGGTACCTTCCACTGGCTTGATTGGTGTTTCATTTGGCAGTTGTAAGAATAGCACCATGTGCTTGCACCAGTAATGACCTTAGAATAAAAAGTCTGGGTTGCAAAAGAGCTGTTCTTTCAAAGCACAGCATATTTCCAATTGACACTATTTTTACTGGTCAGCCAGAACCTGAGGCACACATTCCACAGGAACCCATCTCATTCCCAAATCTTCCACTCAATTTCCTTGAACCTAGATTCAAAATAGTCCAGATAATTCTCCAAACTCTTCAGTGGTTGGTTGTCATTCGTTGAGAACAAGTAGACAAAATTTGCCAATATTTTCAACTGCTTGGGAAGTCGATGGAAACCCATAAAGAGGTTTGTCATCAATTGAAATTTCACCCTTTTTGGAAAAAGAAAACCATTCATGCACTTGAGTTTTTCCCAAAGAGCTGCCCTTGTAAGCTGTGGCCAACCTTATAACACTTTCTGTGGCATTTCTTCCTGGAAACAAAATTCACAATCACATGTTGTTCTCTTAAATGAGCATCACAGAAAACAAGGTTTAAGTGAAATTGCCTGAGTTAATCTGAGTTGATTAGAGAAATAAATCCAGGGATTGTCATATGTGTATATAAAAGAGATTTATATCAAGGAGTAAATTATACATTAAAGAAACAGCCCAGCCCACTCCAGATCAAGTCCATAAGTCTGATAGTAGTCCATATGTCAGATACCAGTCCATAAATTTCTCTTCAGACTTCACACAACACAAACAGTGATGCTGAATGCAGGATTCTCACACGCCAGGAGGTGGAAAGTCTTTTGGATTCAGTGGCAGTGGAAGTATCATAATGCTGGTGTGTGTTTCCATGTGGCTCCTCCAGCTTCTAAGCTCTGACTGACATCAGCTTAGCTACATGTGGCTTGTCAACACTAACGTCAAGCACAAAGTGAGTGATTCCCCCCCTCCAGCAGCGTTAGGAGAAGGTCATGCCTACACAAAGTCATCAGTCAGACTGTGACCTATTTGACAGGCTAGATTCCATCCTTATAAACTATTTAACAAGTTGACATAAAGTTACATAACTACATTACTGCTTTTAGAAAAAATTCACTGTGACCAGAAAGAATCTTCCCAGTTGATGCCACAGGGTACACTAACTCAGTGTGAGTTGCTAGATCCTCACCTAGCAGGAAAAAATGTTTACTATGAAATATCTGCCAACCAGCTTTTTTCTGTTTTTTTAGTCCCCCCTCATATATATATTTATAGGTTATGAATGGATTTTGAGCTCTCACTTTATCATAGCCCTAATATAAGTACAATTAGTAATTAGTTCTTTGAACATGGCCCTGCTTAGTATTCACCTTCATGAAGAATCACTGAATGTATGGGTGCTATAGAAACGTGTGGTGAAGATGTCAGAAGGTGCTCAGCTATCAAAAAAAAAAAAGAAAACATGCCTGAGACCTTAACTCTTTCCTCAAAACTAGCCACTATCAAAGTGAGGAGTCAGATAAGTCCTAATTGGGAATGACACCAACCTGTGTGATCCAAGTATTGTAGATAAATAATAAGATCTGAAACCAAGTGTGGCAATATTACCAAAGAATAAATTCTAAAAAATTAATTTATGATATGCTATGGATAATTATAGAAGTCTAAAATGGATTTGCAGGGTCCTTACATGGATTATGTCTATAATGAATCCCTATTGACCATACTATAGGAATGTGAATTGCTTTAATATCAAAGATCATAATAAGTTGCAGTTGAGCTGTTGTATTTAGGCTGGAATGTAACCCTTTGACATTAGATATCCATTTTGAACAATTTTGAACTTTTTTCTGCTTTATTTTTTATTGATATATCAGTCTGTATTGCTTGGTCATTTTTGCTATAATTTTTGCTTTTGTCTGTTCTTTTTAAATTTTTTTTCCAAATAAGAAAGTCAGGATGGGTGGATGTCATGTTTAAAGACTATTTCAGCTAGACACTCTTTCTGGGAAGGACAAAATATCCATCAGGCTGTGGACTTACACCTCCTTGTGTGTGGATTTTGGTATGAAGAGAGATGGGGCAGAGTTGAATCCTCTTGGGCTCTTTCCTTTCTAGTACACATAGTTCTTGGAATGACTGCTATATCTCCCTGCCACTCACAGGACCCATCACCAGACTACCAGTTTTCATTAGAACTCCTTTGGATTCACATGAACTCTGCATTTTCTAGCCTTTGTCTTCCTCCCTAATTTACTGTTTCTGCTTAGTGCCCCTTTTTCTGTTCATTAACTCTCACAAATAGGAGAAGTCTGACTTGAAAACCATTTCTTGATATAAATCTCTTTCATTATGCAACACATGCAAGTCTCATTGGTTTTGCTTCTCTGGAAAAGCCAATCTAACATAGTGGTTCTTTGAAGGCAACAGTATTATTACTTACCTCAGCTGGGGGCCTAAGTGAGGTGGTTGGGAGGTAAAGGGAAGGGGAATCAAGAGCAATGGTTGCAAGAAGAAAGAAAATATTATAAATTTGATCATGGTGATAATTGTACAATTATTCTTAATATAATTAAACTATTGAATTATCTGATATGATAAGTATATAAACACACTTAAAGTCTAATTTACCAAATATTACTATTGTTAATTCTGCTCACTTTGGTAACACTTTGTTTTATTTTGATTTTTTAACTACATATGTCTTTATATGCATGTCATTTATAGACAACATGTTGATGAACCTTGCAAGTGTATGTGTGTGCATGCATGTGAGCAGGTATGTTTGTGTGTATGTATTTATCTATTTATTTTTATCTCTTTCTTATGTGAATCCTTTTTCTGGATGGATCTCTGGGCAATTCTATCCACAGGATTCTCTTTAATTTTTTGGATGGTTAATCTGTGCAGTATTTACATAATCTGATGTCAATTTGAGAGGATTTTGAGTGAAAGGGTGGAGTCTTGTCTGTCAATCAGATCATAGCCAATGAGGTCTCTGTTCAGACATGGCCTCCTGAGAATTCTGGGAAAACTTGTACTTCTTCCTTGGAGGTGGGAGGTGTGCCTATGATATGAGAAGCTATGTAACTGGTTATTTCAGATGCTAGCAGGATTACCAAAATATGAACAGGTTTCAGGGTATATTCCAGGTTAAGAACAAACTATGAAGAAGAAATATAACCAAAACACAACTTTGAGTCTATGCCAATGGGATTTCAAGGACATCTCAAGAAGAGATGTGTTTCATTGACTAATAATGACAGAAGACTTGAGGAGATGTGAGAGGCTATCAAACACATGATTCATGAATAAAGAAAACTGATAGTGAAAGCAAAAGAAATAAAGATAAAAGTGGATGTCATAAGATAATAAACTTGCATTTTCTTGTAGAGTATGTGTTAAGCATTAGGAGAAATTATGAAGTCAAAGTGCTGAATGGAAATTTCAAAGGGCACCTTGTGAGGACAAAATAAAATATTACAATGAATTTTGGAGAGAAATAGTTTCAGAAAAGTGCAAAGGAAGACATTGCTCAGCATATCTTAAACAAAAAACTGAATCAAAAATCCAATTCTCAAGTTTCAATATTGAAAGTTTCTGAGGAACAAGGTATTGAAAAATGTAGGCAACATGTAAAGGAAATGGAAAGAATGTGCATGTGACTTGACCCACAAGAGAGGCAGCCTATGATCAAGAACCAATGAAACAGTGAAGAAAACAGAAGCTCTCTGGAAAGCATTAGGCCACACCTCAGCTCTAAGCATTGATGGAATACCAGTTGACATGTTTCCAGAAGCTAATGCAGCACTGGAAGTATGCATTTATTCAGTCATTTATTCCAGGAAATTTGGAAGGTATTTACTTGATCAACAGACTGCAACAGATCCATATTTATACTCATCCAAAGAACGGTGATGCAACAAAATGCCTTAATTATAGAACAATATCATAAATATCACATTCATGTGTAAAAATTTTCTGAAATCCATCTGAGAATGTTTGCAGCCATATACTTAAAGGAAGCTGCCAGAAAGTCAATCCAGGGTCAGCCAATTCCGAATCAAGGAAAATCATTGCAGATATCTGATAGACTTTTCTGAGAACAGAGATGTTTACTTTTGTTTAATTGACTATGCCAAGGCATGAAGCTCTGTGGCTCATCACATGCTATGGATAGCTTTGATAAGAAGAAAAATTCTGCACTTCCTTGTGCTCACATGTAACGTGTACATGGATCAGTAGGCAATTTGGGGAACAGTAAAAGGGAATATTGCCTGGTTTAAGTTAAGGCGAGGGACTCATCAGCGCTGCATTATCTCATTATAAATTTGTATGCTGAAGAAAGAATCACAGACAATGAGTTATATGAAGAGGAAGGTAGTTTTAGGTTTAAATCAAGGCTTATTAACAACCTGCTATAGGAAAAGGTAACACCCTGCTTGCTGAAAATGAGGCGGGATTGAAGCACTCGCCAAAGATGGATCAAGGGTTGTAGCCTTCAGTGTGGATTGCCACTCAAGGTTAAGGAAGCACACCTCCTCACAAGCAGGATAATAGGAAGCATCACAATAAATGGAGAAAAGCTTGACACTGTCCAGGATTATTTCTTGTTTGGGTTCACAGTCAATGCTCATGTAAGCAGCAGTTAAAAGATCAAATGGCACTTTGTGCCGGGGAAATCTGCCACCCCAAACCTCTGTAGATTGCTGAGAAGCAGGGAAGTACGTCGAGGACTAAGGTAAACCTGGACTAAGGTAAACCTGACCCAAGTTGAGGTATTTCTTATCACCTCATATGCATGTGAATGTTGGATATTAAATAAGGAACATAGCTCAATCGATGAGCTTGAATTGTGGTGCCAGCAAAGATTATTGAAAGTACCGTACAGTGTCAAAAGCATAAACCTATTTGCCTTGGAAGAAATGTGGCCAGAGTGCTTCTTAGTGATGAGCACCGGCAGCTTCTGCAACAGGCTTCTGGCAGAGGAGCAAATGTGAGGATGACACAGGGCCAGCCACTGCTCCTTCTGTTGTGCACATGGTCGTTGTGGGTCAGAGGGGCTTGGTGGCACCAAACTGCAACCTCTCTTTCTGCTTGGTTTTGGGAAAACAACTAGAATTCTACCTTACGGAGCCCATTTGTCACTGGTAGTTTGTTTTTGTTTTTTTCCTAGAGGTAGTTACATAATTTTGCTTTGTCATGGGGTTTGGAAAGTGTGATTATGTAATAAATTGGTCACTTTCATTTGATGCCTAACTTGTAAAAGGATCATCAGACTTTTGGGATAGAAACTTTATCTTTCATGAGTGAGGAGCGAGACTATATGCCAATAAACAATTTTTAATGTCTTTTTGTTTTGTGCTGTATTGCTTCTGTTTATGTTTTAGACTTTGAATTGCGTGTACATTTTACTTCTTTACAGAATTCCACCTACTTATAGAATTTCTTTATTTTCTCCAATTTTTATTGTTCCTCAAACAAAGTGGCAATAAGGGATTTGTTCTCTATTTTGCTATCTAGCTTACTGGTTCAATTCTACTCATATCCCTTCTATTGAGTTGTCTATTTTTGATATTCTATTGGTTAATATTCTGAACTTCTATGAGAAGTTTTCATAAGATTTCTAATTTCTTATTTATCTTTTTCCCTTGTATTGTTCTCATTTATCTCTGAGAATTCTATATGCAACTTTTTGAATTCTTTATCTGGTAGTTCTAACACCACTTCTTCCCTGGTTTACTCAGTTTTTTGAGCTTACTTACCATGTTCTTCATTGATTTATTATTACCTGAATTTTCTGAGACATCAGAATGTTTATCAATTTAAATGAAGATTGTATTGAGGAATTTGGGAGGTACCAGATGTGTGTGGTGTTCTCATGAGGCACTGAATGAAAGTCCACTGGTATCAGGCCTTGTGCCTGTGGTCACTGTTGGGCATGACTGCAGGCAGGCACAGATCTCTGTTCACAAGCGCTATAGCACAAAAACCATACTTACTGCAGAAAACAAGATGGGAATGAGAGTTCCATAAATCAGAGGATGTCAGGTGAGAGGGTGGAGCTTATTCTTTTAATGTCTAGAGTTTGTGCTAGGATATGCCCCACTCATGCAGACCTGATCAAATATGCTGTGGCGGCTGACCAGTGTCTAGTTGGATAGAGGATTTCTAGCTACCACTCCAAGAAAAGTCAGCATTACACACCCAAGTGAATAAGGACTGCCACTGATGAGTAGTTTGGTCCTATCTTCTGGTTCCTTTCTGAGTCTATGGTCACCTGGATCCCTAAGACTTTTGCCCACCTCTCTACATGTTCCTCCTTAGATTCACTTATGCTTGTTTCACCTTACTTGATTTTGAGTTTTTCAGCACATTATCTGTGTCTCCTATTGGGGATTTAGTGTAATCATCTTCTTGTTCTCTTCACCTATGTTGCTTACAATTTTCTTTGTTGTAAGAGGACCACCCATTGCCAAGATAGCTTGTAGGATGCATACAGTCCATCAATCTCCTCATTAGCTCTTTCCATTTGAATTCTGCTTCTGTGAGTCTATGAGCTAGTTTTTTATCCTTCTTTGTTCTTCTGTGAATATGGAAGTTGTCTTACATTCTATTTTACTTAGTTTTTTGGTTCATTGTTGCAGTGGAATGGCATAGTGGGTATGACCAAGCTGTCATTTGTGGTCCACTACAATACACCATGATCTTCAACATCTCTTGCCAGTCTATGTACATATGTAAATAAGAAGTCTAGGGAGACTGAAAAATAAACCCATTCCTACTTTCTTACCTGCAATGGGGTTACCAGATAAGCGTTTTGCTGTCAGTGTATTCAATTGAGACTTTTATTCATAAAACAACCACATGCATATAGTAAGATTAGTATACTCATTTTATCTATATAACAAGGATTAAAAGAATGTACCTGGCCAATTAAAAAAAATGTTTTTCATAAACTCACCAAGAGTAGGAGTCAATTAAATATCAGTTAACAACAATTGTTCAACTAAGGTAGAAAAACTTACTGTGGATTGATTTTATATTATCCTTGGAAAATGAGGGAATAAGTTAAAAAATTGCAAACCAGCAGACTAAGAAATATCTAGCTGACTTCCACAGGCTCACAAGTTATATCTACCTAACAGTGTGTAGCTAAAAGCACCAGCAGTATTTCAGTGGAAATGTATATCCTATGTAATTCTTATTAATGGGGAGGGGGAGATAATCTTTCAGGAGGAAGGTTTTCAATTAACAAATCAACTTCAGACCTTGGCCAAGAGAGCAAGTCACATACTTTGCGATACAGTGGCATATGGACCCTAATAATTAGGTGGTCGGGACCCTGTATTTATGGCTCAATGAAATAGCTCATAGAACAGCAAGCTAGTTACATAATTATGATACATTATAATTACAGAATCAAGTTATAAAACCTGCCTGGGGATTTTAAAAAGATTAGTAGGAAGCTATAAGTTATAAAGTCTGCACAAAAAGTTTCATTTAATTTTTAACTTCAGCATACACTTGGCACTGTTGTAAGATTGGAGTTCTCCTCCTCTTCCTCCTTATCCTACTCCTCCTCTTCCTTCTTCTTCTTTTTAGTGTATAGTGCAACAAGTTAATCAAAGATGTGAAAATGGTACAATTTTATCTCTTACTTTCTAGTTGAATGCTATGAAATAGAAAAAGTAGGTAAAAATATGAACCATCCATTTTTATAATAACATCTTTTTCATTGTGTCTAATATATTCCCATTGCTGTTGTCTTTATTCTAACTCATATAGATTCTATAGGACAGAGCAAACTGCTCCATATGGTTTCAAAAGCTATACATATTTACAAAAGCAGGCTGCCACACTTTCCTTCTGTGGAGTGGCGGGTAGGTTCCAATCGCCAACTTTGTGGTAATTGGTTAAATAATTTAACCACTGTACCCCTTTTTACCATATTGACCGCAATGTGTAATTTTGTATAACTCTGTATCATTCCCAAATGTGTGCTACTGTCTCATAAAATGTTAGGCTCCAGAATTTTTCAATACCCTGATACAAAGAGTTATTTCTTCAGTTTTACTTAAGATGTGTTGCTATCTCTCAGCTATATTGCTAATGAAATGAATACATTTCCATCTTCTATCTGAAGCTTTGAAAACAAAATAGACTATTTATTCAAGAATGTAGAGTAGGGGCTGAGCCCCGGTGGCATAGTGGTTGTGTATGGGACTGCGGCCCACTGGGTTGGTGGTTCAAATCCAACAGCAGTTCTCCAGGAGCAAGGCTGGGCCTCCTACTCCCACCAGAGGGAAGTGATGCCCCCCCAAAAGAATACAGAGTAACTACAAAGGGCTCGTTGTATACAACAATCTAAATTGACAAAATAGCATGGAATCCACAAATCAAATATAAATTATTTGACACCATGAAAGCTACTTAATGAATGTAAACCTATATATATTCACCTGCATGTTAAGCTGTTAGTTGCTATCTCTCTTTTTCTCCCTGATATTGGGTCAAGTCCAACTCAAAAAGACCCTGTAGGACAAGAGCAGAACTGCCCCCTTGGGTTTCTGAAACTGTAATTTTTATTGGCGTTAAAAACCTTGCAGTTCCGCTGTGGAACAGCTGGGGGTTTTGAACTGTTGACCTTTCAATAACAGACCAGCAAGTAACCTACTACATCACATAGCACAAGGGCCCCTTTAAGTATGTGTGTGTGTGTAATTAAAATATAATGAATCTTTCCCACAAATTATGAAATACACTTCTTTCTCTGCACAGATAAATAGAGATGGATGTATAAGTACATCCATGGATCTATCCATGGATAGATACAGATGTACACAACTACATCTACTGTGATGCATCCCCCCCAAAAAAGAAACAAAGTTATGATAAAATTACTTTTATCTTTTCCTTCTATTCCTTCAGTCTCATTTCAATCATTGCATTCTTACATGTCATAAAGATAGCTTAGCACATGAGGTGCCTACAAATCGCCAAAGTAAGTACTTCATATTATATAAAGGGTCATGTTCATATATCATTTAATAATTAGCCATTTATCAGTTAATAATGGCATTTAAATATTTGGTTTCTATTCTTTTTCTGAGGAGAGTAAATAAGATTGTGTAATCTGCCAGTCTTGAGTTGTAATCTGTAAATCACTTATTCATTTGAGGCACAGTGGACAGAGCAATGGAACCTGGAGCCAAAAATTTAACCCATGGGGGAAACTAACCAGGTGAGAGAATGGCCTGAGCTGTTCACGTATTTCTTTTTTTTTTCTTTTATTTTCACTGATTTCTTAAGGGCAAAGGTTGTGGTTGATGACAACATTTCCACCCTGACTTTCCAGGATGCAATGGCATTAGACGAGACTTTTTCATCCATTATTCTTGGATGAACCAAAGATTGCAAACCTCAGCAGCCCTATGGAGCAGACAGACACTAGAGAAGCCCTGAAAAGAATCTACACAGGGACAAAGGATTCGCATTTATTATTGTCACCTTGGTGCAAGCATTTCATAGAGCTTCTAAGTTTTTAAGTTAGAAATCTATTACCAATTCTGACCTTTAGAAGGTAAAAAAATACTGCATTTTGAAATCCTAATGTTAATCTTGATGTTTCTATTACATAGCCTAAAATAAAGTTTCCACATTAATAGTTTTTATAATAGAAAATTTAAATTTTGAGGTTTAAACTAAAAGGGAAAAAATAATGTGTTAATGATTGCTTTCATTTCGATGATCTCTGGATTATCTTTTATAACATATTATGATATTGTATTACACATAGTAATCTTAAACACTGGTGATTTTTATTGCAAGAATAAGATTAACTCAAGCAACATTATTTTCAGTCAAGAGTTGGAAATACAGAAAATAACATTTCTGTCACTAAAATATGAACAATTGCACTTTCAAAGCTACTAGAAATTATGTTTTGGGAAAAAAGAAAAACCACAGTTTTATACAAATAGCATAGAAAGCCATGAAGATGAAATATATTGCATTTGAAATACTTTTCAAGAATGAAAAAGATGTTTTTTCACACTGCTCACAGCTTTGTAATTGAAGCCTGGGGTATGTGTACCATGATCATTTTAATCATGCAAGGGGATAGATGGATATATATATATATGGATATATATATACAGACATATATGAGTGTTTATTATTTCATTATAAATTCAGAACAAATATAATTGCCTAAGGCAAAGTACACATATTCCAATTTGATTTCCAACAGTAAATAGTTTGTACTTTGAAAAAAATATTGTTACTTCTAAACTTATAAGCTGTTTAGAAAATGAGAATCGAGTGAAACAAACAAACCATTATTCCTACATGCTGCCATGATAGCTTCTGCCAATAAATCATTCTTTCATTTGCATTATACTTTCTAATTTATTTGTATTTTCATGTCCTGTTTATTGATCAGAATTTTTCTGCATTAAGAAAGAAAGAAACAAATAGAATCAATAAGAATAGAATCAACAATAGAATCAAAGAAGAAACAAATAGAAATATTTATCACTTTTATTTCCAATTGTCCACCTAATTGCCTTGCCAATTTTTTCATGCTACTATTCTCAAAAATTGACTGTGAACATCCCAAGAGGTTACAATATTCTTCTCTATATTTTAGACTCGATATTATTTTCACGTAATATCTAGCCATAGTAATGTAAATTGTTAACTTAAGTCTTACTCAATTGCCACAAATATATCAATGTGTAAAGAAACTGGGATAATGGAGCATCATCTGTCTTCATTAGGTCACTCTGCTCATTGTTCCCAAGGGATCACAGTCTAGTCTTCATTTGGCTTTTGAACTGCTGCCATGATGTATTCTGATGCTTTCGTTACAATGTATAACTTACATTCTGCTATTACTGTGATACTTTCACTAAATTAACATGAATTTCGTGTGTGGGCCTTCAAGTCTGGTTCACAGCAATCCTATAGGTCAGAGTGGAGCTGCCCCACACAGTTTTCTTAGATTGTGATCTTTATGGAAGCAGATCACCAGAGTTTTGTCTTACGAAGCTACTGAGTGATTTTGAATGTCAACTTTTCTGTTAGTAGTTGAGTGTTTAATTATTATTCCTCAAGAGTTTGGATCAAATTATTATTATTCTGAATATTATATTTACATGAATAATATGAAACATGTATCTAGCATTTCTTTTTATTCTTCTTCTGGTAAATTGACTATCTCTAGTACATTCAATGTGGTGTGTGTGTGTGTGTGTGCGTGCATGTGCATGCATATGTGTGTGTGTGTTCGGTGCCATGGAGTTGCATCTTTTTCCTGGCAACCTTATGTACAGCAGAGTGAAATATTTCCCATTTCTTCATCATTGTTGTTAGATTTGAACCAATAATTGCACCCACTGTGGCTATCATCTCCTTGAGAGCCTTCCTCTCCTTTGGGAAACTTCTATCTTATTAAGCATTATGTCCCTATGTGGTATAAATGGTTATGTGAGCTAGACACTGAAATATAGAAAGATGATTTCAACCAGGGACCTTGAAGTCATCAGAGAGGCATTTAGCTTTGTTTGCCACGAGCGTTCCTTAAAAAGAACAAAGTAGGAAACTTTGCACTACCTGATCTCAAAATGTATTACCTCGCTAGAGCAGTCAAAATGGAGATAAGCTCTCTTTAGCAAATGTTGATGCTATTAGTTGGCTTCCAACTCATCGTGACCTTTGTGCAGCAGAAGAAAACAGTGCCCACTGCCGAGGTACTCATTCCCATCTGCATCTCCAAACTAGCTTGCTTATTCCCATTTGTACAATCTCTCCAGTGAAAGGCATGTTCAAAACTTCGGCCTGCTTTCAAAGGGCATTATTTGTTATTTGACTATTAAGTTTGAGAGTATTTTCTATATTCTTCATAAAGTGCCGGTCAGATATGTTGTTTGTATTGTTTTCTTGGGCTTAGTTTGCATTTCATCCTCATTAGGGGGTCCGGACCCTTGACAGTTCCTGAGACTTGTGCCACACTTATGATTTATGATGCTGCTTTGTAGGTGCCATCTGGTTAAATCTGACCCGCCCTCTACACAGCAGAATGAAACACTGCCCAGTGCTTTTCCATCCTCACCACCATTCCTGTGCCTAAGCCCATTGCTGCAGCCTGAGTCCACCCCCTTAAGGGCCTTTCTGTGATTTGCTGCCCCTCCAATTTCACAATCATGATGTCCTTCTTCAGTGCCTGCTTTCTCCTGTCAAGGTGTCCCTTAGGTAAGGCTCTTTATCCGGTCTCTACAGAGAACTTTGACCATACGTCTTCCAACACAGATTGCTTTGTCCTTTTTGCAATCCATGTCACTTTCAGTATTCATTTTCAGCACCACAACTGAAATGTAAAAATTCTTCTTTGATCTTCCTTATTCAATGTCCAATTTTCACATGTATAGGATGTGAGTGAAAATGCCGTGGCTTCAATCAGAGGCATCTTAGTCCTCAAAGTAACAGCCTTACTTTTCAACACTTTAAAGTAGTCTTATGCTGTAGATTTACCTAATGCAACATGTCATTTAAACTTTGACTCCTGTTTCTGTGAGCATTGTGGTCACAAGCAAGACAAAATATCTGACAAAATTCTATACATGTAAAATAGAAACTGACTACAATTTAAGCCAGTCAAATTTTGATAATAGGTTATAGCATAAAGAGAAAATAGAGTGAATTACATTGCTTTCATCAAGAATCATTGATACTAAAGGAAGAAGTTCCAGCTGCACTGAAAGTCTTAATTAAAAAATAAACCTCCAGGTATACATGGGACACTATTTAAAACATAATAAAAAATGATGGTCCACGTGAAGAACTCTAAAGGTATGCTTAGCTAAACTAAGATATTTTAAAAATTTCTACCTTTTCAACGAACGGAATGAACTACATATTTGTGCCCATTCCAAAGAAAGTTGAAATAACAGAATGAAAATTAAATGATGCTCTCATTCACATTATATCTAAGCAAAATTACTGACATCAACTCAACAACAGCTGCAACACTCTACAGAAAGTGAGCTGCCAACAATTCGAGAAGGATTTAGCAGTCTTGGTTTGAGGGATCCAATCACCAAGACCAGAAGAATCTTCTCTGAAAACACAGCATTGACAGCACTTCAGCTTGAAAATCACCATTTTCAAGGGGAGATTTTAAATTACAAATTCGAAGTTATGAGACTAATTAGACTTTATAGCTCATGGTGTTGACATTTTGGGAATTTGTTATTTCTAAAGAGTTATTTCCTTTTTTAATGTTATGATAATGATGAAGGTAAATGTGTAGAACTTCCTGTGCTGAATCTATAAAGATATACTTTATTTTATGTCTTTTAAAAAAATCATTTTATTGGGAGCTCATACAACTCCTCACAATCAATACATACATCTATTGTATACAAAGAATATTGGTACATTTTGTTGCCATCATCATTCTCAAAACAGTTTCTTTCTCCTTAAGTTCTTGGTATTAACTCCTCATATTTCCTCTCACTTCCTACTGGCCCTTCCATCATGAATGCTTGATAATATAGAAATTATTATTTTGTCATATCATACACTTTATTTTATTTCTAATATTGATACTACCCATTAACTATTATTTTTGTTAACAATGATGGTAAAATTTACCAATTTTATTTACTTTTGTTCTGGACAAATATTTTCATTCAATTAATTGTCTCTATGTTATTCTTATTTTCAGTTTATTTCTTAACTAATCATATGTATTATTTCATTTCATTCATTTATGCTGATGGAGAATGTTTTGATTGCACAGTGGTCCTCAAAGTCATATCCTTGCTCTTCAATACGCTTAAGCAGTCCCTTGCAGTGAACTTACCAATGCTGCAGGTCTTTGGATCGCTTGACTGCAGCTTCCTTGAGCATGGATTGTGGGGACAAGCAAGAAAAAATTTTTGACAAAGTATGATGATTTATATAAATGTAAAATAAGAAAGCTATTATGAATCATACCAGTAAGTTGTTGATAATAGGCTAGAATATAAAGAGAGGGAAGGCAATCACTTGGCTAGTAACTGAAAGGTAAGTGAGTTTTGCCACCCAGAAGCTTTGTGGGAATCAAGGCCTTGCAATACGCTTCCATGAAGTTTATAGCACAGACAATTCTTTAAGGAAGTTTTATTTTGACCTTTCAAGATGGTTTGAGTCAGAGTTCATTCCATGCACCCATCAACAGTGATCTGTGATTGACTTAGGGTTTTTCCTACCTGTATCTTGTGGGAGCCCTGGTGATGTGGTGTTGATGTGTTGAGTACTAACTGCAATGGCAGCAATTATAAACCACTACCTGTTCCAGGGAGAAAGATGGGAGAAAGATCCTGTGTTTAAAGGCTTGACAACTCTCTGTGGTAGTTGAGATCACTGAGTTAGTCTCAACTTAATGGCCACGAGTGTTGCTATCTTTAAGTAAATCCTCAGTTTATTATTTGAGATTTTACCTCATTTCCAATTTAAGCATTCAGTCTTATAATATCCCTTTTATGCTGCTTTGGTTATAGCACCCTTATTTTAATATGCCAAAATTTCATTTTATTAAATTTCGTGTTTTTATTTTTGCATTTTGCATCTTTCACTCATAAAGTATTTAATTCCATGGTCTTAGAAAGTCCATATTGCCTTCTAGTAATTGATTTCCATTTGAATCATTCATTATATCTGAAATCAATCATTGAATGGTGAATTATATCAGAAATTATTTCATTTTTTAAAATATATGTCAAAGTGTGTCTTGTCTCCTAGATTACAGCCTATTTTATACATAGCATATGAGCTGGAAACATCCCGGAGTGCATCCTCCTGTTCTGGGTAGCTAGAATCCTCTAAGAAGTGCTGCAAGAGAAAGGCTCGGTGATCTTCTGTAAGGTTACAGAGACAGCAGATCTATGGGGCAGTTCTATTCTCTCTCTGAATTGAGAACTACACAATGTCACCCAACGGCAGCAAACGCCGAATTTAAAGATTCAGGTGGGCTTACTCGGAGTGATTGCTCATGTCTAGGTAAAATATAAATCCTTAGATTTATCCCTAATAAGATGTATATTTTAGAAGAAAAATGTGCACACTATGACAAAAATGATCAACTTTATAACCTCAGGGGTTATTCCAATGTGAGTAAATGAATTTAGGTAGAGAAGACATTGTAATATATACAAGGGTGTACACACAGGGCATTAATTTCATAAGAAGTATGCAATTAAATTAATAACTATGGACACTAGCAATAAACCTTGGGTCAAAGGTTCTTCAAAAACTAAATTGACATCCTTTCATCTCTCAATTATGAGGCACATCTTGAATGATATTAGAAGAAAGGCTTTACATGAGGAAAAAATACCTTTGTAACCATCTTTCTATGTAACTTGAGTTGAGTTTTTATACTAGAAGTGTCATTAGATCTGTTAGACTGTGGTTCTGATTTACAGAATAGTAATGTGAGATGTTTTCACTTTCACTCTAGAATGCCAATTGACAGACAACAGCAGATGAGCTAACCCAGATATGTTCTTTTTCTCTCGCTAATATAAGCTACATTTATAAGGCAGTCTCTTGATCCCTGTGTTTTTTCATGGAGGGAACTTAAGTGTTATTCCCCACCATACATTTTGTCTCAGGGGAGCTCTGGCCAATAGATTGGATTAGTACTGTGCAAACAGAAGTTTTTGGATTAGAATAAAACATAAATGCATTTTTCATTGTAATGTGGATATATATTATCCAAACAAATTTTGGCACATACATTATGGAAAAACTAAATTGTTTGTCTGCATTTGGTTTTAGGAAATGTTGCTATCAAACAATTTGGGGGAAAAAACAAGTTAATCATGATGGAAATCTAACGTTTTCTAAAACAAATGAAAGAAACTCATAGAAACATTTTATAACAGAAAAGATCATGTGAAAAAAATGACAAAACTAAAAACAAGTCAGATAAAGCTGATATGATAGATATATCACTTGAAGCTTCAACAAGTTGATTTAAAAAAGAAGGAAGAAAGAAATTGGCCATTATTAACACGGGTCTAAAATACCTTCCCTGTTTCTGGATGCTACAAGCTCATTGCACTTTATGATATTGTACTCCAAAATGATAAATTCACCTTCGAAGTTGTCTGAAGTTGACTTTGTAGTTGGAAAAAAAGGTTCATATTTCTTGCAGACATAATGAATAGGCATCACACAAAAAGAATATCAACAAGTCTTATACCCAGAAACCTTGATCACAGCCATGGAGAAACCGGATAAAAATTCTTACATTTAATGATGTAAAAGTGTTGTGATTAAACAGGCAGAGTTTAATAACTTACTTAAATACCATCAGTAAGAGCTCAAAATACAGAGGGTCATTGAAAAATTTTTGATATTCTTGATGAAAAAGAATGATTCCTTGAATAAAAATTCATCCAGAACTTTGGATTCCAGATGTTTAAAGACTCACATAATAGTTTTTTAATACAAAGAAAACTAAGAATAGAATTAATTAGTCAATATAATACATACATATTGTTGAATGATGTCATTCCACATGAGCTGGAGTTTAAAGATTTACACCAATCACCGAATAAGAACAAATAGAAGTTATGCAACTAATTTGAATCACATTAAAACAAATTAAAAGTTTATCGATGAAAAGTTTACATTACTAATCTGAAGTCCTGGTTGTGTAGCGGTTGCACAATTCGCAACAGTGGTTGTGTCAGCATGGTTGCCAGTTTGAAAACAGTAGCACTTTCCAGGGGGGAGAGACTGAACTTTCTTCTCCTGTGAACAGAACACCGCACTCTCCCAAAAGATGCCGTCCGGCATTCCTCTCCCTCATTCCGGGCCAGATGAGGTGAGCCAATGAGCTTAGTCTGAGTAACATCAAAGGAATTGTCCAGTCAATTCCTTCTTTGTATTTTCTTTTTTTGACTTTCATGCTCATAAGATTTAAAGATATCACTAATGTTTTTTAAGCTAAAATATCATTATTGTAGGTTTTGATACACACTGATAAACAATTTAGCCATAAAAAGCATTCTTTTAAGATTTCTATATTTCTACATATATACTCAAAAGAAAGAAAATATGATTTCATTTTTATTTCAGAGATGTAGTACCATAAATGTTCTATCGTGGTTCAATAGTAACAATAAAGTCTCTTTAAATATGGCGTCTTCTGATTGCTTATGAAATTATTATAATTTTGAATTTGTTCTTATTTCAATGAGTTAAAATATGCTAAAATCTTTGTCACACAAATTGAATTATTGATATATTTCTGTAATATTTTCTTCATGACTTGGGTTGTGGGACATAGATAGATTAAAATAAATACTATTGTTCTATACAAAAATACTGGGTTCAGTTCTTGCCAAACTGTTCCAACCACCCATCTGTCATTGCTGGCTTTCAGTCTACTATGATACTGAATAGTGCATTCTTCTAATCCTTCTACCATATTTTCCAAATGTATGTGCAATGTTTTTCAGAAATATCTGAGAACAGGGTAAAACACATTTGGGTACTAAATTGTCATTTTATGAGATAATTTTTCTTCCAAGACAAAAATCACTTAAACGATTAGTAAAGTTTTGCTATTTTAATAAGGAAAAAACATTTATGGTAATTCCTAATTTTGTATTACAGCTTAAATTCTAAGCATTTGTTTTGCAGAAGGCTACAGTTTAAAATGGAGCTGCTCCATTTTTAATTCTTTCTGATGAATAATCAAAGTGAAAGGAACAGAGAATCTTTGAACAATAATTGCCATTCTGAGAGCCCACCATGGAGTGACAATCTTGTCTTGGAAGATCTGCTTAGGTGGGCCCTTGGTGGAAATGTGATCATATATCAAACAATGTCACCAAGACACTCAGAGGGCCTCAGAATCAATCTTACAAGGTTTCCTAATCTTCAATTTTGTATACATCCCAAATAGTCTCTTTCTTTGCTTCTATGATTCCTTCTTAGCTTCTATGACCAACCAAGATGTCCATTTCCAGAAACTGGCTTTTTCAATTATCTGTTTTTAATATGTGAGAAAAATATCACCAATGTCACTGCTAAGGTATGTTCTGGCTATGTTTCTTCTAAGGAGCGGGATCTGTTTGTTTTTCTGATACTCATGGTACTTTCCAAGTACTACACCAGCACCATCATTCAAATACATCAAGTCTTCTACTTTCCTTATTCAATGTCACTCTTCCACATGCACATGAGGAAATTGAAAATACAGTGTCTTGAGCTGGTTGCATCTTACACCTCAAGATGTTCTGGATATTCAAAACTTTGAAGAGGTTTTGTGCAGTAGATTTATCAAATCAAAACTGCTTGTTTGATTTATTCATTACTACTTTCATGAGCATTGATGGTGGATCCAAGCTAGGTGAAATTTTCGACAGCTTCCGTCTTATGTCTTATCTCTACTATAGTATGTATTGGTCCGCTAGTGAGGATTCTGGTTTTCTTTACATTGACTTGCAATGCATTCTGTAAGCTTATAAACTATAAATGAAATATGCAACATAATATACCTGTGTGCTCTGTTTATTTCTTATGAACTTTCTAACTGTAGTCATTGTAACTCCCAACAAATAACCAGGTAGAACCAGGCAGCCAAAGAGGGCATATAAAACTAAAATATGGATTGATCAGTTTTGCCATCTTGCTAGGTTTAAAATGATTTCTCTTGGAAGCATGAAGATAAAAAGTCCCTAACACACATATAACTACTGATCAGGATTAAATTATATACTTTCAAAAATATTATATACTTTCAATCCTGAGATTCCTGTGTATCCTGTACCACTTTATGGAGAGCTGTGACCCAAGGAAGATACAGCAGTAGAACCAAGAGCTAGAACAAAGCTTTGGAGAAAGTGATTTGCTGATGGAACATGACAAAAATTGATAACACCAAAGAGAGAAAGACCCATGATACGAAGGATTGACAAAGTGGCAATAACAATGGACTCAAACAGCACTAGCTAAGATGACACATAAGTTCAAATTGTCTTATCTATTTGACAAGATGAGATAGAATCATCATTAGTTGGAACCAATTCTATAGCATCTAATATGCACAAAAAGAAGTTCACGTGGCTTTATTTTGCTCATTTTCATATTAAATGATTTTCTAATCCCCTTTAAGGGCAAATGTCATTGGATTATGGTCTCCCTATGTAATTCAAGCTGGTCTCACCTTAATGTTCTTAGTCACATGTGCAAAGAATATTTTGCCAAATGGTGGCATTTGTACAGGACATAGTGGTTAGAATATGGGCATAACTGATTGAGGGCCATAATTTAATCAATATGAAGCAAAGTATCTGATACATATAGCCAAGGGATTTCAACACACCTTTCTAACAAGTATGGCCTCTGTTTCTCTGTGTGGCACAAATTATTTGCTTTTGGTTGTAATAGCTGTTGGTTGTGATCCACTCAGAGGCTAAGCATGGTAGAAATGTTCGGAATCCATTTTTATAAATATTATTAACTCTTAGTTCTTGAAGCAGTCCCCCAAGATGATTCCATGTGCTACAAAATTAAACTTCTCTATAGAGCTATCAGTAAAGCCAGTGTTCAGCAGTAATTCTGAGTGTTTTTGAACTGCCAACATTTGGTTAGAAGTTGAGCACAAAACCCAAAGACTTATGCAAATGTAGTCTCTGTAACACATGGGATCACAATGAGTCAGAATTTATCTGATGACAATAGGTTTTCACAATTTATAAGAACTCATAGGGCTGAGCCCCGGTGGCATAGTGGTTGTGCACAGGACTGCGGCCCACTGGGATGGAGGTTCAATTCCAGCACTGGGGCTGGGCCTCCTACTCCAACCACTGGAGACCAGTGATGCCCCCCCCAAAAAAAAGTCAAAAAAAAAAAAAAAAAGAACTCATAGACAGAAAGTCATAATAGATATATAATATAACTTTGACTTGAAGTAAGTAATATTTATGGAAAAATAACTCAAATATCATAATACACATTCTTTTTTAGTGAAAACAGAATATACTTCTATGTCATAAATCAAATCTTAATAAATTGAAATTTTATAATACCATGTGCTCTAGAAGTAAATTCAAAATTAAAAACAGCAATATGTCCTTGAAAAGTCATTATACACTTAGAGAACTAACATGTATGTAATACCAACAAGGTGCTACTAAAAAAGCAAAATATTTGTTCAATGTCAACAACACATTTCTTATTCAAAATATATAGTACTTAGCAACTATGTTAAATTCCATACATTTATCCTGCATATGTTTGTGAACTACAATGAACACATGTGACAAATAAGGTAAACAAATCCACAGGAAAAAAACAAAGCAAAAAACAAATAGAACCAAATTTGTGGCTCCACAATATTCAAAGCTAGTCAAATTATACTAGGTAAGGTTTCAATTTATGCATATTTATAGGGACTAAAATGCAGATTGCTTCATGTTGAATTCAGATTGTGGTACAGTGTGGAATCCAGGAATTTGTCAAGGCTTACCACTAATGTAAATGGTGAGAAAAATAAATTTTCCTAAAATTACATAAATTTATAACTGATATGGAATTGGGGAGAGAAAAATAATCTCAAATAAAAGCCTGTGTGACAGTACTTGTTGGCTCAAGGACTGAATAAGAGATATATTTTATAATCCCTAGAGACTAGAACCCTATGGTATAAACAATTGACATGGTATGTTCAGGAGTCTGTGAACGTCAGAGAATGTAGCCTTCAAAATTATGAAGTAGGTTAATATAAGTATAGAGGTATGGAAATCTTCAAAGGTAGCATAAATTAATAAATAAAAAAAATAAAATGACCAAGTAAAATATAAATTCTAAAGTTGATTTGTTGATGATATGATTATATCAATGTTTCTTGATATGATTTAGCTATTAAACTGTATGAAATGTGGATTGTGTGCTAAAAAAAAAACTTTTAAAAAGCAAATGAATGAGAAAAATCATATATATAGCTTAGTATTTTGGGGTCCTTCTCCACAACTATAGCATCATTCTGTGTTGGAATCAGTTACAAGTCAACAACAAGAGAGGAGTTAAAATGGGAAAACAAAATTAAGAAGGACTATGTTAAAAAAAAAACACAAACATCCATAAACTAGAGTTCCAGAAGAACAACAGAGAATTAATAGTCAGAGTTATTACTATGAATTTCATAAAATTGTTTGCTTCATAGGAACAGGGAAGATCCAGGACCTAAGGAGATTAGGAAATTTATAGTCTGGTTTGCCCTTCAAATAACCTTCCAGATCGAAGAAGAAGCTAAATAAATCAAGCTCACTGCCTTCAAGTCCAGGTGACTCAGAGTGACCTTACAGGACAAAGCAGAACTGCTCCTATGAATTTCTGAGCCTGTAACTGTTTAGGGAATAGAAAGCCCCATCTTTCTCCCATGGAGCAGCTTGGAGTTTCAAACTGATGACTTTGTGGATTGCCACTGCACATGTAATCACTATGTCACTAGTCAATTCATGAGATAAAGAAATAAAACTTTTGACATAAAAAATAAAATATCATAGAAAAGAAATGAAAGAGATGTACCCTATGAATTTCACCACCCACAATCTTTATATTAGCTCTGATGGGTCTGACTTGCTAAGTGTCATAATCATAATGTCTTTAATCCTCTGTTTTCTTTTACAATGCCATGCCAGTGGCTATAAAATCAGCAAGCTAACAATTGTTGGTGCTCTTCCTAGAGACACGCCCACGTGAGGAACTCACCTGAAACCAAACCAAACTCAAGGCCATGTAGTCAACTTTGACTCCCAAGCCACAACATAGGACAGAGTAGAGCAGGGTTCCCAACACTATAATTCATCCCTAGAGCAAAAGGTTTCATCCGTTTTCCTTGGAGCAGGCGGTAGTTTCAAA
This sequence comes from Nesogale talazaci, assembly GCA_004026705.1. Classification (NCBI taxonomy): domain Eukaryota; kingdom Metazoa; phylum Chordata; class Mammalia; order Afrosoricida; family Tenrecidae; genus Nesogale; species Nesogale talazaci. Next base: position 34,930 of record PVJH01016481.1, read on the forward strand.
CAGCTGACCATTGGTGAGCCGCTAATTCATAATCACCAAAGCACCTCACATGAGGAACAACTACTATGATTTTTGGAGAACAGGAGAGCATGAGCATTACTTTTACTTTTCTTATTTGTGTGCATGGGTAGATGCAGATACACACTTCATCACTTGTTCTGCCTGAAGAAATGTCAAAAAAATTAACATGACGAATAACAGCCATTAACTGAGGGTATAAATGCAGGGAGAACAAGAGGAAATGGATAACTGCAGCTACTTACGCACACTGCCAATTCGTTACACAGAAATAAGAAAAAGGAAAGTGATGCTCATCTGAGATATGTATTTCTTTTCCAGTTTCAAAAACAAAGCAAAACTGAGAGCAATAAATAAATAAATAATTTCAGGACAATTGAGTATTCAGTAATGACAAAGAGAAACATCATAAGAGAGAAAAATAAATACTCAACAGAACAAATTTTAGAGTAGTTGAAAAACTTTTACCAGCCACAAAATATAATGGAGGATGTTAAAGCATAATATTGATGTACAAATGGACTATTTGTAAATAACCCAAAATAAACAAAAAGAAAGCATCTTAGTGAATTGATTTTATTACAAATTAGATAATTAAATATAGTCTATGTGATGCACTCTTAGGTAGCTAACTTATTTCAGTATGGAAATCATTAAACTAAGTAGCAAACCTAACATTAAAATGATCACTTGTGAACATGAGACACACAAAAAAGAACTGAAATTATGCATTTGATTTTCCTATTTCTGTCTAAAAATAAACATAGAACTTGCTTATTCTAAAAATTTGCAATGTAGATATTTACACTAATTGAAATAGAAAGCAAATAAAATGTTTTGATTATTTGTTACTGAATTCTCACTGCTTATTTTTTTATTGATAACATATATATCTAGATTGCAGGAATCTTCTTATATGCAAAGCAATAAAATGATACACAAAGTACTATAAATATATACTTAACAGTTTTCTACACTTTATAACTTGCATAATTCTATTAGTCTTCTTTATTTTTAAATATCTTTTTTATTACAATATGCACAGTAAAAGCTGCTGTCAGTCCATAGCTTCAAGACAAAGTGATCCATGATACTTGTTAAATTTCATCTATGTATTCTTGAAAAATAAAATGAGCATATATTTAGCTACATTGTGGTAGTTAGAAAATTTCATGTCAATTTAATAAATATGTGTAGAAATAAAATATAGCGTATTATCCAGGTCACAGACTAATCTTGCCACTTTGTAGGAGTGGCCTTCTCATAAGGATTCAAGAAATTTCCTCTCTCTATTTCACCTTGCTGTAAAGAGCCCCACTCAGACAGCTGGGGGAGCCATATCAGTGTTGAGATGTTTCCTCCTCCACCAGAGCTCAAGACTCTGCACCCATCAGCCTGTGATCTTCCTGCATTTTGCATCATTGCAGGTGATTGTGAGCTGAAGAGGGTTTTATGAACTAGTATCAGATTTTATGGACTTGATATGAACTGGGGTGAAATGCTTTCTCAATGTACTATTACTCCTTTATATGAAGTTGTCTCTTATATATATATGAATGTCTCTAGATTTGCTTCTATCCAACCCAGCTTAGCACACATATATAAGTATATTGGGATTTTAAAACTATGAAAACTAGAGAGAAGTGGGGGAAAAAACTACTAAAACTAAACGGGTAAGTATTTATAGCTCTAATGTCAAACAAGTATTTTATATATACTTAGGTAATTTTTTAAAAAGTAACTATTGTCATAGTGAAATATTTCACTTTAGTTATGATTAGAGATATTTTCATCATATGTTAATTTCAAAATGATTCTACTTGAAGTTTCTATCTTTATTAGCCAACAATTATTAATTAGACATCCAAAGTGTGGCTCAAACATTTAATTTTGATTGTTGCAGTCATCCAGGGTTGCAGTAAATTTAATTATTATTAAATTTGGAGGTATTTTAAAGATAACTCTACTGAACACATTTGATTTACTCAGAGGGAATGAATAAATTTGAATCCATACGCCATTACAAAATTGTAATGAATTTAATAGTTTATGTAAGTTTATGTAATGATATTATAAATTACTGTAATTTTTTAAAGTTGATAATCTTTTCTCAGAATTCTTTACTTTGTTCTGTGACACTATATTGCCTATAAATCTCTCTTTTAAATTTAATATCCTTTGAGATGCAACTCAGTTTAGCATTTGTAATGGGAAACTTTACAAAGAAATTGTATGTTTTTATTATTTCCAATGTTCTCTAAAATATTTTCAGGCTGAGCCCCGGTGGCATAGTGGTTGTGCACGGGACTGCGACTCATTGGAATGGAGGTTCAATTCCCACTCACAGGAGCAAAGGCTGGCCTCCTATAAAATATTTTCAAAATTATCTCTTTCATTTTAAAGATTAAATTATATTTTATCATAATATATACATATATAGAGTTGCATTAACAATATAAATCCATTAACTTGTCTTTTTAATAGAAAAAAATGTTAACGGTGATGTAGTTCCATAAATGTAACACTGCTAGTATTATGCATTAAGGAGGAGTTTACAGAAGTTCCTACTAACCCGTTACATATTAAGTACATCTTGTAGCTCACTTTAAGCAGTTTCCAAATTGCAATATGTTACATAGCTTTCCACTAATTTTCTAAAATATAGAAAACATTTCTTTTAAATTTAATTATTTGTGTTTGAAAATAAGTAAAAATAATAATGCTCTATGAAATCTCATTAAATCAAGATATTTTTAAATGCAAAACTGAGCTCCAGCTGGGAAAATAGTCATCCTAAACTCGGCAGAAATTAGTGCCTGTGGTGATAAATATTATTTATCTAATAGTATTACACAGTTTGCAAAGCAAGAATGTTAGTACAATTCAACAAAAGTGATTCCATTGTCTCTATACATGTGATCAGGGTTGAATTTATATTTTTAGTGTTGGATTTTTGTGTCATAATTAAATCGATTCAAGAACCCTGGTGGCAAAATGAGTTATGGGTAAGTGCTAACTGCTAAATCAGCAGTTCAAAACCACCTGCCATGCCTGAACATAAAGATGGGTCTTTAAGTTTCAACAAAGACTTTAGAGTAAGAAAACAGATTTAAAAGTCTTGAAAACAAGTCCTGTAGATTTTCTATTACTTGGGATGGGCTTGGTGGAAGTGGGTAATTAAGTCTATTACAAGTAAAATATTAAATTGTGTTCACAAAACTGCACATCAAAGAATAAAATCCAAAGAAAAAATATCCTTGAAAGACAAAATGGCCTACTCACATTTGTCAAATACTTACAGCTTTTCTTTTTTTGATATTTAAGTGACCAAAGATGAGAATTGTTCGTGGATGTCCCAAAGAATATTTTCAAATTGATGAGAGGTAATTCTTTTAGAAATAATTAATTTAAACCTGAATAAAATACAATATGGATTGTGATTACTATATTTGAAAACAGAGGAGACATAAAAATTCTTTTAAACATAAAAGTTCTTTAAACATACAAATATGTTCTTTCAAACATATTTAAACATGGAGTAAATTCAAACTGGAAAGGAGATTTTTCCTTTTTTGTAGTGAATAAAAGTATCTGTAAACCATCAACATTTGTTTAGATGATAGGACTAAAATAGATGTATGCATCTAATAATTCTAGGATCTTCTCTTCGCAGTCTTTTCCAGATAGCTTGACTCCATACACTACACTCAAGTCCACTCTCCAAGATTTACAGCTCATTAATCGGTAGGACTATATTGATGCTTCTCTTCTGACATTTTACAGATGCTTCTTTATATGAAAATTTTATAAATTGTTGCTTATCATATCTTCAATTCAAAAACATTGAAGAGGATGTACATTGCATGAACATGAAAAAAATGTATCATTATTTGTATCCATGCCCTGTCAGAAATCCCCTTGTTATCAACAAGTAGAAGAAAACTATAGTTCTGACCCTATGTCATGAATCTTGAAAGTCCAGGAGATATGGAAACGTTTATAACAGAAAATAAAATCACCCTAGAATCGCAAACTTCTAAAATGAAAACAGCTTGCATTTTGTTAGGTTTTCTTTTGTATTCTTAGATACGATACATCATCATGGAAAATGGAGAAAAAATGGAGAACATGTTAATTTTATTTTTAAAAAATTCTGCAATGCTGTATGATAGTGATGTGAAGGTAAAGGTGAAGTCACACCCTATAGTACTTATAAATAGAAGGATGGACAATTTATATGTGCGTATATATATACATATATATTTCAGGAGAGGGAAAGTCCTCTTACCAAATTGTGTTGGAGTAATAGCTTACTTATTCATATGTGTGTAGGACGTAGACATTGATATCAAGTAGATTCTGACTTGGCAGCACAATAGAAAGATTTTGAGGCTTTTAGCCTTCTACAGAAGCAGGTAGCTTCAACCTTCCCCTTTGGAGCAGCTGGTAGAATTGAACCTTTGTCACTGCAGTTGGCAGTCCAACATTACCTGAAAATGCCACCTAAATATGAGCACAATAGTTTTCAAATATAAATATGTAAATATAGAGATATATGCTAATAATTTAAAACATCTCTACTAATGTCATTAACTTCCACACTATTAATGTCATCTGTCCCTTATGATTTTATGACTATAAATCTTCATAGCAAATGTCTCAAATGTCTATTAAATTCCCATAAATAGTTATTAACATTATTTCCAATCTTTGGGGTTTTCTTTAAAATTGCTTTTCAATTTTTTCAACATTTTTTAAATCATTTCATATTTCCTTGAATTCTTCTTTAGAGTTAAAGATTCTTTCATGTTTCTGAATTAAGATGATCAATCATAAATTCCTTTCCATTAAGAATGGAATTTCCTAGACTCATTTTTTTGGTAGTTACATAATCTGGTGTCAATTTGAGGATTCAGATTGAAGGGATGGAGTCTAGTCTGTCAATCAGGCATAGTCAATGAGGTCTTTGCGTGGGCCTGGTTTTCTCCTGAGGATTCTGGGAATTCCTGTATTCCTCCTTGGAGGGGAAAGGCTCTCTTTTGTTCGGCTGCCACCCTGTGCGACATCCCTGTGGAGAAGGCACATGGTGCGAGGGTGATGGAGCCAGTGATCTGGAGCCGAGGAAGCCAGTACTGAGATGCTTACACCACCACAGATCCATAAGATTTGTCGCACAACTACCTGTGATCTTCCTGCATCTGGCATCACTGCATGTGTTTCATCCATCTAGAGATGACTTTATAGATTGGTATCAGACATTTGGACTGATATTGGACTTAGGGACTTGATCTGGACTGGGCTGGGATATTTTCTCAATATTCAACTGCTCTCATATATAAATCTGCTTCCTATATGCATATGAGTGTTTTTGGATTTGTTTCTCTAGTCTTCCCAGACTAACACAATTTTTATTGTCATGGTAGAAGACCATATTTAAAGAGCTATTAATATACAAAATATAAAATATTTTTGCTGTCAGAACTTTCATAAAGTGAAATTGTATAATCTGAACCTATTTCTAATAAGGAAAATAATAGTGTTAACTAGCAAAATATTATTTGCATGTCATATGCCACAGTTATTTTGATTTAACATTTTTATTTTGAGCTAGTAATATATATTATGCATAATATATTATGCTTATATTTTTCACACTGTCAAATATTTTGCTGATCACTTAAATATTATTCAAATCAGAACAAGACTAATGTTCCATACATTTTATTAATAATGTTTAAGGGCAGCATTAAGATGGCAATGTTCAATTAAACTGTGAAACAATGCTACATAATTAAATTATAGAGGTGATATTAATGATAATATTTCAAAATATTTGATACATTAGTTATTATTAAAGCAAACTAATTTATATCTGAACCTGAGTATTAGTGAAGCAGGCCTTCAGTGGAACTGTTGGGTAAGCATTGACTGGTCACTTCAAGGTTTATGTTTCAACCTTACATAGGAACAGAATCTACTTGATGGAACTGGGTTTTCCTTTTTCTCCATATTGTTTTATGGTTGTTCTTCAAGAGCCCTTATTGACAATGTGGCAGTGCAGCTAGACTCCAAAGGCTAAAAGTTGACAATAAAATGATGAGACTTTTGGCTCTCAGAGAGATTTACAGTCTCAAACACCCAATACAGGGTCTCTAAATCAAAATTGATTCTGTGGGTTTCAGATTTGCTTTATGTTTGTTACTGAAAACTATAAGTGATGTTTTAGCTACTGATGAATAGTTTTAAATAATTTTTTAATTTAATTATTTCCTTAGAAGTTATTTTTATTTAATTTATATCTTGCTGGTACAAGTCAGGTGAAACTAAAATTAATTTCTTATTTCAAATTAAGAGGAAGATGCTAATATTTTAAAATCTTACTATTCACAATCAATATGCTACATTTACAATTTGGGGGGAATAGTATTTTGCTGCATATTTTTCAGATGGCACTATAAAGTTTCCTAGAGATAGTAAGAATATATTTATTATCCAAACTCAAAGATTTTCTCAAATGTACATATAATTACTAAGTTGTTTATCAGCACAGGTCCTTACTAAAAAAATATTCATATCTAAACTCAGTTGACTTAATCTGTGCACTGTAGGAGATGGCTGAGAAATATATTTCTAGCAATTGAAATGCTGATTCTATGCACCAGTATTATAACAGCTTCCTTGGCAACAGTATAGTAACTAAGAAAAATAGATGAAACAGAAATTAGAACTCTAAAATAAAGATATAAGTATAAATTAGACTTAGGTAAAACATCACAGTACTATATGGGATGAAAATAAAATCTAAAAGTCCGTGGCTACACATTGACTAAACATAATAACCTTGAATGCTAATTTGATTAATAGAATAGATTAAAAAGTCAGGTGAAATTCACAGATAATTATTTCATTCATGCAAAAGGGAAAGCATTGTTCAACTATTTCTCAAGGCTGGGTGAAGAATAAAGGGCAGATCAAGGTGTACCTTAATTTCCACTCAGCTGACATTAATTATGTTAAAAAGTTGTATATCAAAATGATAAAGTTCCATGTACTAAACAATATGTTTTCAGTGAATTTTTTTTCAAACATGTATTGGAATTCATGCCATGTTTATTGTTCTAAGAGACATCAGTATGCCTTTGTAAGCATGAAGGAGAAAAGAAACTTGCAAGTAGAGAAATGGGATTTTAAAGTAACTGCTCAGATTCCATGTGAAGATGTGTGCATGCTTTCGCCAGGACTTTCTTCACAGAGGCTCTGGCTGGATTGGAACTGACAAGTGCTTGTCTAGGAGCAGAACACATATGCAATTACTCTGCCTAGTGACAACTTACATCATTTCCCAACTTTAGCAAGTTGTGAACACTGATAATACTTAAAAAGAAAATTACATGTTAGAAGTTGTTTCTTAAATCACTATTGGAATTTTTCAGAAACAATTATTGGTTTTATGTAGGTTTCTTCCTCCTTTTAAACTACTCAATATCCTTTGGAGATAAATATAACCTTAATGTAACATCTACCAAGTTTATGCTAGGTATTTACTTAATTGAAAATGTATGTCCACACAAAACTTATATGAATATCTTTATAGCATCTTTACTCATGGTGACCCCAAATTGGGAGAAACTAAATAACTATTAGAGACAGAGTGAGTGTGGTAAAAACAGATGATGGATTATTATTTAACAATAAAAAATGAGCTATCAAACTACCAAAAACACAGACAGAGGAAATGTCAAAATAGTGCTTATCTAAATAACTTTGGAGTGCTTGGAAACTGCAAGTTTCTACACGTACAAACTGTACTCTTGTTCATGAAATTGTTTTCCTGAGAAGCCACCATTCTACAATGAAGCAATTAACTATGGATGTATGTAAAAATAGTTCTAGATCTGTGAATATATTCATATTGCCAATGACATTTTTGTAATACCATCCAGATGTTGTTTTCTGAAACCATTCTCCAAATAGAAGGAGCTGGGTTGACTTGGAGGGAAAACCTGCTTTTGAGACTTGAGCACAAAGTCTTATGTTTCAATGTTGAAATGAAAGACAGATGATTCAGGTCTATCCAGCAGCTTCATGGGAGAAAAGACCTGTTAGTTGACTCTCATCCTCATACATCTGACTGCTTTGGAGACTCGGTGAGCAATCCAGCATCCCTGTGAATCTGAGTCCACTGAACGGCACAACAAACAGGGCAGAAATCAACCCATAGCAGATAACTGAAAGGTTAGTAGTTTGAACCCACTTAGTAGCATGCCACTAGAAAGGCTTAGATATCTCTTTCCAGACAGATTAAGTATATTCTATCACATGAAGTCACTATGTGTTAAAAGTTGACTTAATGACACCTGACAACAAAACAGGCCGGGGACACAAGCTCTAAATGAGTCTATATTGTCTTGTAGGGCTAGAAAATAAAGTAGACATTTTTAAAAAAACATATTAATTTGTGTATCAAAGAACAACAATGTTCAACTAAATGACCCTTCAATAAGAAAAACTGAAAATTTTAATGTGAAAATGAAATCATATAATTCTGAATATTTAATAAGCATCCATGCATTCATGAATGTGCCATAAATAAGAACTATAATTGAATAAGGAAAAATAAATAAATTCCATATGCAGAATAGTTCCAAATAACTTAATGTGATTTTTGGTCCTCAGAGAGGTTGACCATAACTGCCAACTCTATAAGTCTGGACTAGGCAGCCTGTCTTTTTTCTAAAGAGTGCATTATGCCATTTAGTGGACAGGTGTGTTAGACAGCATTCTCTAGAGGAACAAAACCAGGACACTAATAATTCTCTTTCTCTATTTACATAGAAATATAACTAACATAAGAAATAAACAGTTAACTAATCTACAAACAGTATGAATGACTTGGTGCAACTTGATGGCTGCTGAATAGATGTCTGTAGAGCAATCCAGGCTATCTGGCCACAAGCAGCAAACAGCAAAGCAGGTCACCAACAGTCAGACAGATGACAGAAATCTGACAGTCCCCAGCTCAAGAGATGTACATTCCAGGAGTGTGGTGAAGCAGCATTTGCAGGAGCCTCAACTCACCTCAACTCATATCCACACAGTTCATGGATTAGGTGTTGTGGCGGTTATGTGCTTATGTTAATTTTATGATTGAAATGTTGGGGTCGAGTCTAGCCTGTTAACCTGGAGATAGCCAGTGAGTAGCCAATGAGGCCTCTATGAGGGCATGGCTTTCTCCTGAGACTTCTGGGAAATCTCGCGATATTTCCCTCGTGAGTATGAGAAGGTATCTCCCTGGTAGTTGGGAGTTAGTCTCAGAGACAAGGAATCATGGACAAGACAAGATGGCAGCGTCGGAGGAGCTGGCAGAGAAACCACATGGCTTTGCCCTGATGGAGCCAGACTTCTGAAGCTGGGGCGGCCACGTGGAAACCTCTGCCAGCGATGAGTTGCTTCTGCTGTTGATGGACCCTGAGCCCTGGAAGCGAGGAGTTATGTGGAGACCCCTGCTAATGCCAGGATTCTGCACTCACTGACCTGTGACTTGGTGAGTCGGAAGGAGACTTTATAGACTGGTTTCGGGCATATGGGTGAATATCAGACTTATGACTTTGAACTGGACTGGGCTCAATGTCCTGTTTCTCTTGTATATAAACCTTTTCCTTATATCTATATGCATATCTATGAAATTTGTTCCTCTAGTCTACCTGGACTAACTCAGGTGTCTCATGGGTAGTGTATCTTGGAGATAGAGGCACAGGACAAACATGGCAGCCCCCTGGTTGGAAGCTCCAAGAGCAAGAGAAGAGGGTGGTATTGCTGAACCATTCATATCCCCGCCCTTCAATTGATCTTAGGTGTGCTCTTTGGCCATGTTGGCACAACAAGCCTGCCTATCACAGTGGGGAAGTAACTTGAAGGAACTAACTTTAAAATGATGTCTAGGGTCAACATCAGTAGTAATGAGTGGTGTTGACAGCATGTACTCTTGACAAGACAAGACAAGAAAAACTACAGAAAATATATCACTCCCTGAAACCACTAGGCACATTAAAAACAAAAAGAACCTGAGAAACTGTCACAGTCCAAAGAACCCTAAAGCCCATCTGAAAGAAATGGGTAGATTAGGTGTGTAAAGACGTCCTGAATCAGAAGACAAACAGCTGCCAGATCTAGGTGCCAGATCTGCACCGAACAACAAGGCTCCCTGGCGGCTGTATGTCAGGTCAGCAGTTGGAAACTGCCAGCCACTCCATGCGACAAAAAGAAGACATTTAGATCTCATATAGATGTACAGTTTAAAAAAATCTACAAGGGAAGTTCCTCCCCACCCTCTAGGATCTCTCAGAGTGAGCAGAGATTGCCAGGGAGTTTGTCTTTTTTTCAGTTGGTACATACAGTCAGCTAGGACAAAGCAAAAAAACAAAACAAAACAAAACACTGACAGGATTTCAAATAGATACACAATGCTTGACACAACGTCATATTGAATGAATTTTTATCTATAATAACTTAGTACATGACTTTCTTCTTCAATTTCTCTTAAGAAACAATAAAAATATTTGTCTTTTTCTCCCTCAAAGATTACTCTGTAAATCAAATAAAATACTCTATAAAATATTGATATGTGTAATTCAATCTGTTATACAAACACAGATTTTGACATCTAATTTCTATGTTATTGAAATAGGAACTGCCATCATTCTAATACCTTCCATGCTTTCTTCAAGATAATATTATTCTTATTTCAGTTTTGCTTTACCTCCCTGGATAGCATATTTAATCAGGCAGGTTTAAAACTATGTCAGTCCAGGTAGACTGGAGAAACAAATTCATAGACACTCATATGTGTATAAAAGAGTTTTAAAGAGTAATTGTCCATGAAGAAAACTCCCAGTCCAGTTCTGATCAAGTCCAATAATCCAATATTAGCCCATATATATTCAATTCTGGTCCATGAATTCCTCTTTAGACTGATGCAACAATGCAATAAAGCCGAATACTAGATCATAGGCCAATGGGGTAGAAAGCTTTGTGGATCCAGTGGTGGTGGAAACCTCTTAATACAGGCTGAGGTCTTCCCATGGTTCTTCCTGCTCCCAGAGCTTTGGCTGCCATCAGCATAGCTCCATGTGGCTCCCAGCCCATAATGTCTCACAGTGAGTGAGCGTGTGTCCTGCCTCCAGTGAGCTATTTATCTCCTTAGTGGTTTCAAATGAGGTCATCAAGCTGAAACCTGATTGCCAGGCTAACCTCCACCCCTTCACTCTTACGTCTCATATAGACAACAGATTATGTAACTGCTGCAAAAATTATTAATGGTACCCTTCATAGATGCTTTTTTCCTCACTTTTTTTTCATAATATTTATGTGAAAATTAAGTCTTTGAATAAAATTAATCACTTTATTTTATCAATTTCATTTTTGAAAATGTTAGCAACTTTTGTAGTTGTGAGCTGTCAAGTTCACTCTAACTTGATGTGATTCACTCACAATGGAAGGAATCGCCACCAAATCCTATGACAGACTTATGAGTGATTGAATTTCTAACAATCATCATCCAATGACTGATTTTGAAAAATAGAGAGCTGAATCTTCATTCCTAGCCCATCTTGGTCTTCAAACTTGCTGTAAACTGTTTAGCAGCAGAACAGCTTGCAAACTTCCAATGCCAAATGGGTAGTGGCTGCATATGAGATGAATTGGCTGGGAATTCCTACCTGGGCTTACTTCATTCAGAGTAAAAATGTATTGAATTTTACAAGAGTTAATATGAATAGAATTTTCTCTTTCTTCTCACATGATCCCACTTTTGAGAAGGACAACTGTTATAACTGCATTTTGAACTCTGAATAGTCATAGAAATGACTTCTTCGCTGCAATAATATGCTACAAAATTGCCAGATATATAATAATATCAGAGGGACAATAATATGTGATTAAAATATGTGACTTCACAAAGAAATTCCATTTAAGATTAAATAAATGTGGAAACCCTCTTGTATAGACTTACATTTCATGCACCATCACACTTGCATGGGTAAAAAAAATATTCTCTTTTTTATTCGTGCATTCTGGAATAATACACATTGATAGAAAGTATTGGAGCAGACTTTGATGCCCTTAAGGAAGCTCCAGATGATAGCATTTTGGAATTATGAGTGGGGATTATGACAGCTAGGAAACCGAAGGAGATGTACAACTGTAGATATAAGGAAACTAAGATAAGAGAAATATGAAAAAATTGAGACAAACTGTAGCTTTAATTTTAGGCAAAAATACTTAACATCTAACATGATATAAACCTAATATTTACTGAGATTTTGCTCACTTTTTTATTAACTCTGTTACTTTGAAATTAGCATAACACAGTGGCCAAGAGAAATGCAACTACCATGGTTTATTATGGAATATTTTAGCATCATCCATGATAAGCAAAAGAAAATATACCCAATTGAGTAAATTCCAATTCTGGAATATTTATTCTTAAATATACATTTTCAGTTTTCACATATTTAAATAATAATGATGTAGCTACTGTATCTAATACAGCATTTAGTAAGCATTATTCTACTCTGTTCTATTAAATCTTCTTTTGGGGGGGCATCACTGCCCTGGTGGGAGTAGGAACCTCATCCTTGCTCCTGGAGAGCTGCTGCTGGAGTTGAACTGCAAACCCTGTGGGCTGCAGCCCCACACACACCCACTACGCCACCAAGGCTCAGCCCTTATTAAATCTTATACAACCATATTTTAAGTAAAGGAGGATAGTCTTCTTCTAATTGAACAGATATCTTCCTTTCTGTCTTTTTTTCCTGTTCACATCAGCCTTGTGCCTCTGTGTAATTTTACAATACTGGCAAAAGTAACTATGCACAGTGGTAGCAAATGAACTTGTAAATTTGAGGTCTCGGCTAAAATTAAGATCACTCTCAAACATGTTTCAAAAGTTTTCTTTGTTCAAAAGCAGAAAACATTTTAGAACATTTGTTCATAACAAAAACAGGGACAAATGTATACTTACCAAAAGGCTTGAAAAAGTATGTGGAAACCAGTGGAATTCAAAAAAGATAAAAATATATATTCCAGAGGCAGAAGATGGTGTCCAGATAGAAATCACGCCTGGAGCTCCTGTTACCAGACCAGCAAATTAGAAGGTAAGAAGAAGGAGTCTGGGAACAGGAGTCCTAAAATTAGAATGAGGGTACTATGGTCTGTTTTGACCCCGCATTTTTTTTTTATTTTCATGAACAAAGTGAACTGAAAATGCACTAAAATGCTCAAGGTTCGTTGGGCAAGGCTCGTGGGCTCTGGACAGAGCCTCTGGCAGGCAGTGAGTAGCGATTACCCTAGGTGGATGTCCAAAAGGTGTCAGCATCCCTCGATGAGAACCACTAAAAGCTAGCCACAAGACCCCACCCCAGAGCTCCTGTGCTGTTAGCTGCCTTGTTCACATTGCCTGGGGGTCGGGGTAAGCACAGGTAGCCATAGATTTGGAGCAACTGAAAAGACATCAGGAAATGTGCTCCAGTCAGACCTCAGTGGGGCAGAACTTAAGCAGGTAGCCTTAGACAAGGAGAAAAATTCAATTCCACTTAGACCAGAAGAAAACAACCTCTCTGATAAGCTAGAACTCCTCCCCAGGTCAGAGTGACAGCCTTGAATGCAGGTCACCCAATAAGACCAATATATAAAAAAAGAGATAACATTTTCTCTGTAAAAAGTACAAATCCCAGGCTCATTGTTGAACTCAAAAACAAATTGGTAGAAGGAGTCCTTTAATAAGCATTTGCATAATAAGGGAGCCCCTGCTAAGGAATGCCTGAAGTCAGCTACAGAGTCCAGAGGTTTTCAACTTAACATAGACTATGTGGAGCAAAAACCCAGAGCCCAGAGCCAGGGGGTCTAAATAATTTAATTAAATTTCAACTATCAAGGGGAAAACACACACACACACACACACACACACACACAATTCCTGTGAGCTATTAGGACATCAGCGGTCTTGGCATAAGCTAGGGCAGCTTCACAAGCCCAAAGAGGGGAGATACTGTCCTCCCTCATTGATCCTACCTGCAGCTGTGTGGTCCTGAATGTAATCTGTGTGACTAGGGGATGCCCTGACAGTCCTGGGGTCCTACACATGTGTGGCTGAGGGGAACACCCCCCCCTCCCAGCAACCCCTGCAATGCTGCATACTGCACAAGGCAACTCTACCAGTGATCTCCAGTGCTTAGTCTACACCACTGTGGGAGCCACTGCCTGGCTTCTCTGTGAGCTTGCCTTTTTTAAAAATTGTATTTAATAATTCCTTTTTTATATTATTTCTTTTTTTATTAAAAATCACTTCATTGTGAGCTCGTACATCGTTTTTCACAATAAATAAATACATATACTGTGCCAAGCACCTTTGCATGTCTGCTACTGTTATCATTCTCCAAATATCTGCTTTTCCACTTGAGCCCTTGATATCAGCTTCCCATCCTTTCCCTGTTCCCCTGCTCTTCTTTTCCCACCAACCCTCAATACTTTATAAATTATTATTGTTCTGTCATATCTTACATTACCGGACCTCTCCCTCAGCCCACTCCTTTGATGTCTGTCCTCCAGATAGGAGGTTATATGTAGATCCTTGCAGTTGGTTCTGTCTCCCTACCCCACCTTCTCTACATCCATGCAGTAATTCCAATCTCACCACTGGCCCCAAGGGGCTCATCTGTCCTTGGTTCCCCATATCATCAGCTCTCCTCTCTACCAGTGTACCTTCTCCAGTCTAGCTGGATTTGTAAGGTAGAGTTGGGACCATGATAGTTGGGGGGAGGAAGCCTTCAGGAACTAGAGTAAAGTTGTATGCATCATCACTGCCTCACTGCACTGTCTCCTCTTTGTGACTCCCTTGTAAAGGGATGACCAATTACCCACCAATGGGCCTTAGGTCCCCACCCTGCTATCCCCCTCATTCGTAATGATGTGATTCTTGTTCTTTGATGCTCGATACTTTCTGCCTTCGGCCCCTCACACAGGCTGATGTGCTTCTTCCATGTGGGTTTTGCTGCTTCTGTGCTGACGGCGACTCATTTATCTTAAAGTCTCTGAGACTCCAGACACTTTATCATTTGCTAGCTGGACACCATCTGATTCTTCCACTCTATTTGCCACTGTATCCATTTGTCTTCAGCAATATCGGGAGTCAATTGGTCCATTGATTTTGATTTTTGCTTTTTAATGCCTGATACCTGATTGTTTCAGCACCTCATGATCGCACAGGCAAGTGAGCTTCTTTTATGATGAGCTTTCTTGCTCCTGAGCTAGGTGGCTGCTTGTTTATGCTCAATCCTTTAAGACCCCAGACACTGTATATTTTGATAGCTGGGCACCATCAGCTTTCTTTACCACTCTTGCTCATGATCAAACATGTCCTCCTTGGGCGCCTTTTGGAGGTGCGCACACAGTGATATGTTTTTT